>JADDOH010008486.1:0-62322 GCA_016648135.1 Agrypnia vestita
AAAGCATATTTTTATATAGAACTTTATATAAAAATAGCGTGTAGAAACTTTATATAGAAATTGTAGAAATTGAAAAATGCATCTGAAGAAGGATATTTTATCCCTCTTTTTATTTTATTTTTACGCTTCAACAGGCCAAGAAGCTAAATTACCGAAGCAAAACACATCACAAAACACCCAGTTTTGAGTGAATCTGATTACTTATGAATACGAATGAATTTGATTACTTATGACCTCACCGGGAATCGAACCTGGAAACCTCGGTGTTAGAAGCCAGTGTCTTACCCACTGGGTTACGAGGGCCGCATTTATTATGAAAAAAACGGCATATCTACCTTTCCAACTTTTTATTGGATTTTCTCCTTTTGAAGGTCTTTACACGTTTGCTGCCACCATCTATATATTAATTACTCCAACCAATGTCGTTTCTGCATACTGATAATTTCTGTTGCCAGTTTAAAAAAAAACATTTTAGAGTACATTAAAAAGATTAAAAAATATAGGAATACGAACAAACTGATATCAAAAAACATCCAAATCCAAATTATCGAAAATTAAAATATCGGAATTTATAGATTTTTTTAAATATTTTCGTGGAATCCGTGTATTCAAAACAGCCAACGTAATTGCAGTCAACGAATTTTTGTGCTGGTCATACTGTAACGATATTGGCCTATTCAAATAGACATTGCTGAAAAATTATACGAAAATATCTATCTGCTAAAGTTTATAATAAAGAGAAGCTTCACAACCCGTTAAATACTCTATAATTAAATAATTGCCGGATAAGTAGGTGCGGGCGAGCTTTATTATTTCTGCACGCGGGCGTGTAAAGCAGGCTTTATGTTATTTTGTTTAACGAGATGGACCAATTACAGGTGCGCCGTTAGCACCGAATCTGGCCAATCAGGAACGTTTATCCGCGGAACAAATTCGGCCAATCAGAGGCTTTCGGAGAGTTAGACTTTACCTTTACACGTCGGTTGGAGTCCAAAATGGCGAGAAATTTAGACTATATAAGCCATACAAATTCGAGGATCCTTCTTCTTTCTTCAGCATCAACGTCGGCCGGAGGCTCTTGTGGAGAGAGGACCGAAATACCATCAGCGAGTCGCAGAGGCAGCAACACTCGAAGATACAGCTAAGCATTTTCAATATTATTTATTTCTATTGCCTTTTTCGTGTATTCAATTTAGAACTTTCTGGATCGTAACAATTATTGATATATGTTGTGGATTGTTTTGTTACGCATTTTGGACCTAGGGATAATTATTACTATACGCGCTTCGGATTTAATGTACAAGAGATCGTAATATTGCGACTGTGATAATTCCAGCGGGGGAATTATTGCATAACGCTTATGAAATATATAATTCTGTCGCTGTTCATATGAAAAATCATTTAAATTTGATATTCATATATTACCAAAGATATAAAGGCTTTAAAATGGAATACTTTACTGACGAAGGGTGTTTCGTGTTTGTTTGTGGGATTTAAAATTCAGAATAATTATGTATATTCAATGTCGCGAGGTTCGGAATGTACGAGAGATTCTTCAGGGCGGATGTATCCTTATGCAAAAGAATGCTTTGTTATCTATACTGGCGATTGAATACACGGATTTCTATATGATTTGTGTAGATCGTGCGAGGAGTTTCTTACTAATAATATATTTTAAAAATGAATCTGGATTTTATAATTATTTTATTAAAACACGGATGTGAGATTATTGGACAAGGTACATGTTTGTATTGCATATCATTGGGCAATCGTATTAAACACGATTTGTTCCTATCAAGTTCTTATAAAGACGTGTTTCGAATTGTATATATTGTATAGAAATAATTAATTTAGATGCAGCCGGTCTTCAGCTTAGAATCGCGGAAATTTTGTACTAACGAGCAGCATTCTCGATGGAAGGAAAGTGGAGGCTACACAGGCGCTGGTAAATGCTCAATTTTGGAGAAGACCCGTTATATTACTTCGGATCAGGATGCCATCTCAGAAGCAGACCAACTACAGAAATAAGATAAGAACCTTTAATATTATTTATTCCTGATGTTTTCTTATGTGTATTAAATGGATTGTTCGTGCTACATAATTTGTCATGGTCACATAATCACTATTCATTTCATTACGTGGGTTCAGAGCCGACGGTAACGGACGCGGAAACAAATTAGTACTGATGTCGGGACGTAACGTCGGGATTATATCTTAATTATCTTTGGGATAGAAGCGAGGTCATCATACGTGCATTCTGCATTACAAACGTTTTACTAACATATATAAATACATATTATTGCGTTTTACAAATTGAATAGGATCGCGGGAAATAGGCATTTCGTCCGGTTGTGCAATATTAACTTCCAACGTAGCATAATGAGATCTTATTACCGGCGCTAGACTCTTAAGGTTAGGCACGCGGGGATTATAAATGGGATAATGAACGAGAACCGAATGGGGAAGTTCGTCTCTCCATGGTCGGGAGGCGAGAAGTCGTACGTCTTTCACGCCCCGTGATCTTGGGAGGCTGAATTTCGATTGTGGAAAAGGATGAAGTTGGATCTACTCGCGTGGCAAGACAGGGTCGAATGTCGGAGCGCGCGTTCTCGGCTATGGAGTCTGATTAGATTGGAGAGACACCTTAGGTCAGGGACTAGGTAGGGCCATCTTAACTGTATCTACCCGGTTGTGACTGGGTTTTAAAGCCAAGAATTACAGGATGGTCTGAAGGTCTTGATGCGGTTACCCCTCTAACATCTAAGGGGAAGAGCCTCTCACGTCTTTTCAGTCCCCTTGGTGCGACGAGCTCGGGCTCTGGTTATGAATGTATGTGAATGTAATAACTCCGTACTCAAGGACGAGATAGGACGTTCCTCATGAACGAGAAATTATAAGATGCAGGTAGCAGTTCGACAATCAATACTTATGCTCGGGACCGCTTTAATGAACGAGATCTGTTAGCAGTTTAACAATCAATTTTATGATCGGGACCGCATTCAGGCGCGCGATGGCATTACTAACACCATCATTCTCATCAGTCATCACCTTTTCTAACTTGCTGTATACAGAGACCTTCGGGGTTCTCCTTTCCCGGCCAGCGAGAAACATATCAGGAATTACACAATCAACTGTAATAATCATGCTGTTTTACCATCATTTAATATCTCTAGTCAATAAGACTACACCGTGGGATCATTCACATCAACTATAATTGGCGATGCTAACATGGCTCTGACTGACGCGCTCAAGGGAGAGTCTTTTCCAGTCACCCAGTTAGTTCATTCAGCCCTTTAATCAGCAGTAAACATCATAATACTCCGGCTCAGGTAGCCGCAACGTGGGATCCTCATCATATACACCAGTCAATTTGACTGCCCCGCGGGACAATATACAAACCTTAATATCAGACGCGGGATTTCTTCCTGATGTGTTTGTCGCCGGGAGGCGAGGACTTCGGAGGATTCCAGCAGGAGCAATAGAGTCTCGGCTTGATCTTGGTCTGCAGATTAGCATGGGAAGCTATTAATTACGCAGGTGGTAGCTACCGGGTACAGCGTTGTCGCTGGGGCTGTACCCCCTTTCGTAGAGAAGGGTAACCTAAAATCTACGTAAAAGTAAAATCAGAATCAACTTGCCTCTTATAAAATATGACTTATGAAAGAATCGAAAATTTCGATTTAGAATCTCGGGCTGTGATAATGTCAGACAAAGCTTGCCCCGAGCCTCTGTTGCGCCTAGTTGTTATGAATATATGTTTACTCTTTCCACTATATACCATGAACAGATAAATCAGGCCGAAGACCACCGATCGCGCCAGTTGTAAGCATTGTATGTATGTATGTATTCTGGAGAACCCAGCCGTTAATTTGCATTTTTGAGTATTGTGTGTGTGTTTAATAAGTATAACCGTGTGTTAATCGACCGTGATTTATCTAATCTGGATGACCGGCAGATCCAGTATACTATTGCATTAAAAAGAAAAATACGCAATAAAATTAAATATTGCGTGTTGTTGCGCAATATCAGCACTAAGTTCCTATTATGTACCGTCGGTTGTATTATGTGGATACCAAGTTATACTCATAGCGCCCTAGGCTGTATTTCGCAAGTGGTATTTATCTATCTGAATATTCCATCGTAATCGTGACCCCGCGCTCAACCGTGGAATCCGTCCACAGGTGCTAATATGAGACCTCGGTAACCAGGCGGCTTCGTTCTAGGCGAAAAATCTACGTAGACATATTTATGTTCGCGACGCCGCTACCGGATGCGAGGAAGTGACTATGCGCCGCCATGAAAGGCGATTTTGTTAGTCTGTTCAATCGATCGTCGTTTTGAGTCCGGCTCATGTTGCGCGTTAATAATGTTAGGTTAGTTTCGCCTCGTATGAATACAATGGCATTTCTTCTGCTACGCTACCAAAAGTACCGGGTAACCGCGTCACATCGAGGAGTCCTAAATTACTATCACTAGACAATTACTGGCCAAATTATAGGTTAGACTAAACGTAAACTTAATTCAATCACGTAAATAAATTTTAAACATAGCTTTGAGCTTGCAAAAGCAGATCTCAAATAATATATTAGACTTTTAATAAATGAACTTAAAGTAAAATCGCTTTTAGAACTTTTCTTAAAGCCTCTCTTTTAAACTTTCGATTTAAACTTCTTCAAAAAAAACTCCACCCCAAAATACACCCTCTACAAAGACGCAAACGTCACAACCCCAATAATAATAACTTCGAGTTACCGTCCGTAACTTCCGTATCCAATACATGAACTCATTCCGTTTTTAAAATTAGTATGATTTCAAAATTGTTATAAAATAAAATGAAGACATTAAGTTAATGTTTTTTTAATAAATACTCTGAATTAGATTTTTTTTATATATTTCGGTTTAATGAACATAAACTAGTAGGTAAGTGTATCCATTACTGTATCGCATATGTCATTAATCATAATATATAATTCTCTACGCAAAAATGTCCATCACTATCGCTGCCACATGGCACAAATAATGATGATGTGTATAAAAAGAGGTACAGAAAAGTATAATTCTCTACGTAACAATTTCCGTCACTAACGCTGACGCAGATGGTTCAAATAAAAATGAGGTAAAATATAATAATGAGGTATAAGTAGCATATAAAAACATAAATCTCTGTTTAATAATGTCTATCACTGACGGATAGAGCTGTTCTCACAGCGTTAACTGGCGGCCGAAATATATCATACAATGACATTTTTGACGGAGTATAGCTAGTATTTATTAAAAATATTGGAAGCATAAATAAATAAATAATTAAAAGAAGAAAAAACAAGTTATACCTGATGATGGTGAACGTATAATTCATTAAACAACTGAATTTATTTATAAATCAATCCAATTTACTACAATTTCATGGGAACGGCATAATTTAGTGTATTATAAATCTGTACTTAATGCCTTTGTGCTTTAACTTTGCAAGTTTGCTTCAACTTTGGCAGAGTACTCAAATAAAGCTTTGTTGTTTGGAATAATATTATAATATTGAAATTACATCTGGTGGGAAATTCATAGCTAGGAGACTCATATAGTCTGGAGTCTAGATTCATAAACAAGGGAATAATTTTAGCTGTCTTTTCGTGTGTCAAACTAAAAATACCGGAATTTTATCTTTGGCCCATGCAGTTCTACACATTTGTAATTCTTTATAAACTTCGTCTTTATAAACACAGAGTATAAAATATGTAACGAGATGAAATTAACTAGTTCTTTAGGAGGGGCGAATGGGCTACAGCGGAAAAATGTCGTATTTATTATTTTTCGAAATTTTCCTATTTAATTTTGTAAAAGGCAATTTGAAATTATATTAAAAAATGATAACAAATAATGCATACTTATGCTTTAGGACCCGGCGGGTAACATAGGCAACATTTCTCTACTCTCCTTTTATCCCTTCCCCCCTGATATATTTGCAAATTTTTAGTCCGTTCGGCCGATCGGACTCAAAATTTGCAAACTTATTTTGTAGAACCCGATGGATAGCATAGGCAACATCCTCCATCCTCCTCTTTTAGCCCTTCTTCTCCCCCTGAATGTCAATGAAAATCTGTACTGTTCGACGGATCGGTCTCAAAATATGCACACTTGTTCTTTACAACTAGATGGGTAATATAGGCGACATTTCTCCTTCCCTCTCTACCCCATCCCCTCTCCCAGATATATTTTCTCTACAAATCTACACCGTTTGACCGATCTCACTCAAATGTTGGCACGTATTCATAGGGAACCGGTGGGTAACATAGGTGACGTTTCCCCCTCACCGTTTTACCCCACCACCCTTCATGATATATTTTCCATGTAAATCTGTATCTTTTGACCGATCTGACCCAAATTTTGTATGCTTATTCTTTTGGACCAGTCGGATAATAAAGGCGACATTTCCTTTTCCCCCTCTAACCCGTCCCCTCCCTCAGATCTATTTTCTGTACAAATGATTGGACCCAAATTTTGCATACATATTCCCGATAGAAAAAATAGGCCATATTTCTTCCCTACATCCTATCCAACCCAGCCTTGATAATTTTTATTTTTTAAAATTTTATTATTTTTATTTTTAATTTTTTTACAAATACATTTTTTTTTACAAAATAGAGCTAGTTACATATGTTGGATTTTTTTCTTCTACATGAGTGACATAGACTCGTGTGTAGAAGAGGAGTATCTTTACATTTTACATTTACAGATAATAAAATGATAAAATGTACATATTCATCATTTTATATGTATAGACAATTAAGTTATAATTAGTAAATAATAAGTACATATGTATATAATAATAAGTTTGTTTTATTGTTTTAATTAGAGGCTTTGCAAAACAATGGAACCTTTGTTTCCCCCCACAAATTTATTTTCAACTTAATCCTTAACGACCAGCTAGTTACTAATATAAACTTAAAATTAATGGACAACGTGAGGAATGGAAGGGAGATTAGAGTCGGGTGGGAGTAGGGGCGTGATCACTAAGCGCATAAGAGGGGACGTTATAGGTGTATGAATATTAATTACATTTTTGTTACAAGTGGTCTAAGAAATCTAGTTTCTTTCCTTTTATACAAATGTTTATTAATTATACATTATCACTATCGAAACGATGATCTTTAATTCTTGCGTGGTCTGCCATTTCTGAATTGATGTTATTTAACTGTATAAACTGTTCGTATAAAATATCCGCAACTATTTACAGTTAAATATGTCTAACGACCGTAATAACAACATTAAATCTTGATGTTAAAATTTTTGATTCCTCTCAAGGTTTCTTCTATCCGTGTCTCTATTTTTCTTCTAGTCTCCTATGTATCAAGCTTGACAGTATTTACTATTAATTTTATATAATTCGGTATTGTCTCAAAGGTTAATTTTGGATTTATAATTTGAAATATATTTTCTTACATTATTATAAAGACGGTTTAAAAGTTTTTTCTTTACATACATTAAGAAAATTCGTGTTTAATTTTCGTATTTTCCTAAATACTATTATAATTTCTTAATATTACATTATTTTTGTTAATTTACGTCCCAAAGCGAGTCTGTTAAATTAAAACGTCTTCAATAAAAAAATCGTGAATTATTTACGAAGGCATTATACTTTTAAATCGTATTTAGTTTGACCTTTTCGTAATTGTTTCAAAATTTGCAAGCTCCATGTAATTATTTTAAACTAGGCGAACTTAACCAGACGTGCTGTGAAATTGTGGAAAACAAATTTTCATTAGTTCATGCCTATTTGGTTTGGCGGTCTGTGTTTCCAACTTATTTAAATAAAAAAAATAGAATCCTAGAATACATAATTAAAACGACGCAGTTAAACAATATATTTAATTTTCAACACTCATTTTTTGAAAAAACTTTTCTTAATGAAAAATTATGTAATAAATAAAGTAGCGTTTTTTTAGGAGTTAAATAGATATTTTAAAGCTCCATTGAAATGAAGTTACGAGTTCAAAATAGTTCTGTTTCGGGTTTTCGTTGCTTTGGACAATCAAAATAATTTATTGTGTAAAATCTATCTACATTTGTGTAAAAACGCATAATTTTCTATGTAAAACTGTTAGTCACTTACGCTATATCGACCTGTTCTAATAATCTTAACTAGCTGCCGAAATATATTGTAAAAGTAAGTTATTTTTGACAGTTATTTTAATTCTTATCGTTAATTTTATTAAAAGGGTTCATTAAAAGGTACAAGCGATAATGTTATCGAAGGTTATAATACAAAACAGGTGATCAACATTAGTTGTGGCGTATAAAAGCAAAGGCAGTTAACATTAAAAAAAATTGAATGCAGTTGTTCACGCATGGCATTTTCTTTACATGAATTCCTATTAATCCCATCCCAATACATCATTTCTATATCAAATCCTTACCTATCTTCCTAAAATGTAGGCCAAACGCAATACGCAATACCTACCATCCGTGAATGTATTAAGCATACGACAGCTGTGCGATTTAGGCGAAATTTGGAAGCCTCGCCGTGCGAATCAAACTTGCAAACAGCAATTATTTAACTTGATCGACTCGAGTTATCGACGGGAAAATACCGTGTATTTTCAAAGATAAAACGACACAGAGATTAATGCCATTGAAGTAAACGAAATGCAGAAGTGGGAAACGTTCCTTTAGTGTGAATCGGCCCGGAAGTTCGCGGACGAGAAGGAATTAGGAAGTGTGGAGGCACGTCCGTGCATTTTCCTCTCGCTTGTATTTTGTATTCCTTGTGTTCCGTTTGCGCATACAACAGTTAAGGAAGATTACTAATTTATAATGTACTGAATTCTAGATTTTAAAGGAAACAAAGCCTATAAATTGACACGCAAAAAATACGTGTTTTCATCTTGCATCTGAAATACTTTTTTGAATATTCATCTTGTATCTTGTATTTAGATACATTTATCTTAACATTTTGTAAATACTAAGATTGCTAAAATACTTTTTTCCAATGATGTACTTATTATAATATATCATCGAAGAAAAATGAGCGAAAAAATGTTTGAAGAACTGGTTTTACTTAAGTCTCAATTAAAATCTTACAAATATAATATTTTATTTTGTCACATTTGCGCGATCAACGCGATTTATTCGTAAATAATTCACTTAAAAAAAACTTACATTCAATAAAATGTGTTTTCTTATAAAAGGATTTCATCTTTAAAAATTATTTGGAAGATACGTATTTTGTATCTAGTATTTCAGATACTATTCCAGAAAATTATTTGTATCTGGTATCTGAAATACTTGATTTTAAAGCATCTTGAATTTTGATTCCAGATGCTTTGTAAAAGGTATCTTGTACATCACTGGGGATAGATAAATAAAATCTAGAATTCAGTACATTACAGATTAGTAATCCTCGGTGATTGCATTCAAAACTTTTTTTAATTTTATGGATATTGCTGCTTTTGTGAAAGTGTGTGGAATCAATGGGAGTGATTCACTCCCATTGATTCCACAAACTCCCATCTTAGGAAGTAAGCTTTTACTTTCGAATATCTTACTTGTCATTACAAAAGCATATTAATGAATTTATTAATAGTACAGAATATTTGCATTTTAACGAGAGAAAATACAGAATTAATAAAATGTCACAATACGAAATACAGCCATCAAAACGATTACAAACGTTCACCTGAGCGGCAATTACAGTTTGGCAACTCACCGAACTCTATAAACGCTCTCCTATACACGGTGGGCACAAATTGTACGGTTGATGTTAATTAAATGTTACGGCGAAGGACTGAATAAATCATAAAACAATATTACTTGCTCAATAAAAGAACGCGGAATATTTAGGAAATACAAATAGAAAATTACGACTGATGTTTTGTAACGGCATATGACGCACCTTTTTAATTACTATATATATTTGTTTGAATTTTAATATTACTGTAAAGTCAGTGAAATAAAATGAAGTAATAGCTCCCTGTATAAAACTATTAATACAAGTATTACACACGCTTTTATTTAATTTTTTTATTTATTTTAAGTCCTTTAGGGCTTTTACATTCAATATAGGTAAGGTATTACAATATTTAATAATAACATACGCTTCAATAGGTTTTAGTAATATTATGTATGTGAATTATTGTGTACTAGCTGTAACCCGTCAAAAATAAGGGTAGATTTACATGCTTCTTTACATATTTACAGGTACATTACATACATACATACAGGTTTCTAAAAAATAAGTATTAACTTATTTATAAACGACACCCATGAAATAGTAATAATGACTTTTATCATAATAATTTTTTTTATGCGTGCGTAAAACTAACATGACAACATAATTGAATATTAATATTATAAATAAAATAGACATCAAAATAAAATCAAAATTAAATCAAAATAAAATGAGATTTTTTTTCCGGTACTGGGAATCGAACCCAAGCCCCCTGGGTGAGAGACAGATATCCTAGCCACCATACCATAAAGGAGATGACATTGGTTACGGAGAAAATGTTTATAAAGGAAAAATATATTGTGAGATCTGTAATCTCCGGCCATTTAATTTCGTTTTTTAACAATGAATTCGAACGAAATTACGGACGTTACACGAAGTTACGGGGACTGATAGATAGATCGATGGATGGACAGACAGCGAAAATATTGTAATTGGGATTAACAAGAACACTTCTTAAACTTCATCAAACAATTGACACCGAGACCACGAAAATCAGACTATATAAATAACCGAGATATTGGTAGCTACCGAGACGCTAATTAAAAGATCTTTCTATAAACAACTCCTTGATATTTAAACTCCATTTCTTTAAGTTTCAAAACATGCAGTTATGTTATCTTCCAAAATATTTTTCAAAATGTATTTAAATTTAATAAGATTAATGGCTACAATATCTAACTAGTCGGATCTGTTTGTTAGTCTAGGAATTTGCAGTGGAGGATTTAAGATGTAGTTTGCGGCTGCAGTTCCAAGGCAAAACCTGCTTAACTTCTAGTTTCGTGGGATGGAACGCGCAAGCAGTTTAGATAGTTCCGTTTATTATTTTGTGTAGAAAAGTAACCCATAAAAACCAAGTTTTTACAATACTCCTTTTCTCATTTTCGGGTTTCGCGTCTACCATATGCGTTGAAATATCCATACAACTTGTACGAAAAAAACATTCAAAATTTGAATAATCCAAAATTATACTATAATTGTTTGCTTATATAATTGTATAGCTTGTTGGTCTTGTGGTTAGGACACTCGCCTCGTGATCCAAAGGTCACGGGTTCGAATCTCAGCCCAGACTAGCAAGTTAGTCCTATTTTCATAGCACAAGCGTTTAGCTTAGTTTGAAAATAGTAAGAATATTGATGTGACACTTATTCCGTGTTCGCATCTCTTTTTAAAAAAAAAAAAAAAAAGAAAAAAAAAAAAAAATTTTAAACGAAAATTTGAAAGATCTTCTTGATCGTCGCCACGAGTCTGCTTGCAAAGTTTCAGCTCGATTGGATCACGTGAAAAGGGTTAAAAATCGATCCAAAGTTTTTTAGACGGCAAGCCGGCAAGCAAGCAGACGCCACGAGTTAAAAGGGGAGTAAAAGAGGGAATAAAAAGATAAAAAGACAAGAACCCTCACTTTGCTTGTAGTCTCTAATTTTTCAAGAAAGCAAAAAGATCTAAGGCCGGCGCTACACTGCGCAGATATTCGGCCGCGTCTTTCTGTTAATCAACGGTATGTTTAGTTTAAAATTGAAACATTGATGAAAAATTGATTTTAATACGAAACTATTATACTTTTCATTCATTAATGAAAAATTTACGCCCCATCTCACTTTTTTTCTAAGCCTATTAAATCTCTCGACATTAATTTGACTGATATTAAACATGAAAAACAAATAAAGGCGTCCAACACTACTGATAAATCAGCCAAAATTAGTGCTCGTTAGCTCGCTCACGTTTTTTTTTAGCAAAATTTACATTTTTTCTAAATTATTTTAAAAATTTGGATACATTTAATCATCTCAAAAACACAACGCACGTTAGGTGTAGATGTTTATGTAGTTTCATGAAAATTTTTAAATAACATTTAATGTATTTTTACGATGTATTGGAGAATATTTTTAACTAATTTTTAATGGTGATGATATTAATTATCACATGAAAGGGAATTAATGTATGCAATATTGCTGGGGTAAGTCTACTTCTTCCTCCTCCCCTTTTTCTAGATTTGTCGATCCATTCCGGCAGAAATCGTTTAGGTCGTCTTCCAAGAAGACGATGACCTGGTGGGATACCGTTAGCTGCAATGTAAGGGATTCTGAAGTTGTCTGTTCTGTTTACACGATCATTCCAGAATCTTCTTCTTATTCTGCTCCACCGCACAATATCTTCTATGCCACAGGTCCGTCTTATTTTTTTATTGCGATTGCCCTTAAGGTTTTCATTTCAGATGTTTTCAGTAGACTCTTTGTTCTGGTTGTGTCAGCTCTTGTTTCTGTACCACACGTCGTGATAAGTGTCAACATTTAATAAAGATATTCCGGTTATGTGTTTGAATTCGAATATATTCCAGTGATGATATTTGAAGGTTTATTTCAGAAATCATAGAAATCAAATAATGGTGTTTAGTTGATTGTTGACAATTTTATAGAGGGAAATAAGATTAGTTATATTGCGTCTTCTTCTTTTTGGGCTTTGTGTTCTTAGGACATGGTCGGTGGTTCGAGCCCTCATTCCAGGATACCAGCAAGTTAGTTCTGTTTTCACGGCACAAGCGTTTAGCTTAGTTGAAAATAGTAAGAATATTGATGCGACGTTAGCGATGTCGATGATCGTTATTGTATTTACAACTGGTCAAAATATTTGGACTGTAGACTGTGGGAGTATTTTTACTTCCTTTTTTTTTTAAACTCGTAGTGTCTTCTTGTCGCTTGTTTGGCGAAAAAAATTTGGATTGATTTTTAACCCTTTTCCCGTAATCCAATCGAGCTGAAACATTGCAGGAAAACTCATGGCGACGATAAAAATGATCTAACAATTTTTCGTTTAAATTTTTTAAAGTATTATGGTATAATTTTGGATTATTCGAAATTTTGACGGTTTTTATTACTCCCTTTCGCAGCGTCGCCCGACTTGAGCCCGACGCATGGAGGTTTATATGGGTTAGTTTTTCGAATATTTAATTGCATTCGATTCTTTGAGGCGATTGTCTGGCAATGCGAGCGATATTCTCACTTCGACACTTTTTCTCATATATTTATATGAGAAAAAGTGTCGAAGTGAGAATATCTAATAAGAATGATATCAATTTAAAATTGTTTTAAATGTCTACGACTGTATCGCTTATAAGGTAACACGTGACATCGTACTATTCATATTCGCAAATATAAATTTGGTTCATGATTGTACTGAAGTTTATTTATGCCTTTTAATTTGTTATTTTAGAACAATTATAACGTAGAAGTAACTCTCAAAGTACGTAGTTGTAATTCTTATAGTACTTAGTGGTTAATTATCACAGTACGTAGTAGTTATTCTCGTAGCACGTAGCTCAAATGCACGCTAAGATTTATAGAGAAATCCATGCTTGGTAAAAGCCTAAGAAATTATGAAACTATTTCATAATTTTCACGCAGAACAAGAGAAGTGTAGCGACGATGAGATCATAGATCGTGTAGCGATGTTAAATTGGCAACAGGCAGGACATCTTGCAAGGCATGATGCCACAAGACGAGTTCTGAAGTAGAAAGCTTCGGAGAATAATAGAGGCGTGAGAAGAACTCAAAAGAGATGGGGGGAGAAAAGGCTGCGAAAAGAAAATGACAGAGAAGGGTATGGAAGAGGTCTATATCCAGGAAAAGAAAGATGAAGGCTGAAGAAGAAGAAAAATAAGTAGATTTCTAGGTTTAAGAATAAAGTTTTTTTAAAGTTTTAAAATCAGCGATTCTGACACTCGTTTTAAAATAGATTGAATACTTGATAACTTTCAAAAATTTGATTTTGCCAGTTCAAACAGGCTATAAGCCTTGAGCCATCGTATAACATACACGTTTCTCATATAAATAGCTTCGTCTGTGAAACTTCTATAATTAAGCTCAATTGATTACTTGTCATTCGCAAAAAATCTGATTCCGCATATTTTTAGTTTTCGCGAATTTTAACACTTGTAATTTATTTAAATCGACGTAACCGCGGATAAGTCGCGCTGCAACCTTGCTCCGCGACTTCCCGGCGACATGGTCGTTAGAAGTTAGAAGTTCACCAATCCTGTTAGGGCACATTCTAATAGACACACATCCTGGCCGCTAGAGGCGCTGTAGTTTAAGAGACAACGTAACACAATAGTTCCATGACCTTTGTTTTGCAAAATATTGCGATCAATTTAAAACCAGCGCACTTTGAACATAACAATAATAATTGAAAGTTTATCTTACGTTTTATTAATATTTTGCAGAGCTGAATGAAACGTTCAAATTATACGGAGATTCAATAATCTGCTAGATATGAGCATGATGCAAAGCTGTATTTATTAAAAAAGCACTTAAAAAATCCATTAGCACATCCAAAGTCCAGAGAGTAAAGACGTTTTGCGCAATTTTAGATACTCTAAAGTGGCAAAATTCTCACCTGTAATTCGAATATAGTCCGATCTGCACGCAGGTAGACTCCGCAGCACAGGGAATTGTAAAGCAACACACACAAAATGACACCTCAAATATCCGGCTGGACGTTTATGTAAATACGACACTCGACGACTTCAAGTTGACATTTCGACGAGTGCGAGGAGTGCACCGGAGGACGCGAAGGCAGCCGAGACAATGACCGGACGACTGCGCAGCTGGTGGCCCGCCGCCGGCTCCTGGGGCCGAGGAGCCGAAGAACTGCTAAACTGGTTTCGGGCCTTGACGCGCGGCGATAAATCAGATGAATCAGTTTTTAGGTTGTTTTCTTCGTGCAGTTTTGGCCGCCATTTTTGCGAAATTGACGAACGTGTTTGATACAATCTAACGCAATCTAATCTGACACGCGACGGAATCAAAATTAGCGATGCTTGTATTATACATTGACAGCAGTGACGTGAAGCAGGCGTACACTTGGGCAAAGCTGTTACCGAAGATATATAAAAAAATATGTACATACCACGTTTTCCGAAATAAATTTGCACAATTCGCAAGCGTTATTTTGGCTTAATTCTACTCATGAAATGGCAAACCAAACTAAGCACAAATCAGAACACTCAGCTATCGAATAAGCTGTCACTGAAAAAGTGCTGCCAATTCGAAAAACAAACCCCTAAAAAACATAATTTATTTAAATATTAATGGTATACAATTATCTTTCTAATAAAATCAAATACCATCACCGTTATCATGATTTTTATTTCACTTTAAACTTTTATACCATTAAAAAACAAAGATATATACATATTTTATATATATGACTGCAAAAATATCTAATTAGATGAGTCAAGACGGTTTATATATAATTAAATCGAGAATTGGACATATTTTAATTATATATTTCATTTCACGATGTGGCTAACGATAAAATAATGATTAATTTTTATAATGACGAAACAAACGTTTTTTGTAAGTTGTTGTTCAATATTTTTCATTTAACAATATTTCTATACAGTGATTATAAACTAATTCATATTAACAAAGCCGTGATCGGTATTTATCACTACTTGATACTCGTTTCGGCTATACGAATTCGCGACTTTTAATATTGGCATTTGCGTCCCGTAAGTTACGTCCCCTTTCCCTTCCCTTCTTCGTCCTACCCATCTCCTCAGTCCAAAACCAATAGCTCGATGAGTGAAACATTTATATTGCCCACTTTAAAATTATCACGAATATCGACCGCCACCTCCGGAACAGTTTTTCTCACCATTCAAAATCCCATCAACCATAGCACTTGCGCACCAAGCATCCAAGCACCCGCGTGTGATGAAGCGTGTGAAAATCGTGGTTGCAGATTAATCAAGTTTAATCACCATCCATAAGTAAATAAAAAAATAAGTGGTCGGCAGATAAGTCGAGTTTCCTGTACCCTCCCCTTTTATCATATACAGTCCATGATCGCTCCCATTTACCATCCATCTCCTTTCCTGAATCCCGTCACATTTAACCGACATATTGCTTGATTCCAGAGACTTGCATCGGGATAAAAAGTTAAATTTATACTACTTATTAATTGTAATTAAAGAACTCTAATAAAATAAAGGATGTAATCGATTTAAACAATGCCAATCTATCGAAAAATCGCTGTGCCCGATTTTTAGTAACTTTTGGTCATATGGTCATAAAATCTTGAATAACTTGGTTGACTTACCCTATTTATTAGAGCAAATAGGTTTAAGTTGTCTTTGGTAGGACTAACTACTTAAAAAACTGCTTTGTAACTCGTTCCACCTCAAAATACAATCTGTTAAATTCTACAAATAATAAAGACATTTTTACTGACAATTTGCTTTTATTTAAAATGAAACTCCGTAATCTCATTTATGATTTTTGAATTAAATTTGATACTTCTTTAATTGAATCCCATTCCCTCCCTCTTCCCACCCCTCCCATTTTATGCATTATAATAATTTAAAACTTTGAAATATTTATTATTTATCACATATTCTTTATCATTGTTTTTACTTAGTTTTTTTTATCAGCTTTGAGGAAACTTCACTGGTCATTCAAAACGAATTTTTTTTTTTGATATTATATAAATTTTTTTAAAGTTGTCCTGTATGTTTCCCAAAAAAAAAAATTGTGTATTAACTTTAACACATAGATATATGTCATCGCGGATTTTTTTATAGAACTTTTTGAGTTCTACAACTTTACTATAAAAAATATTTAAATATCTCTTATCGTTAAGGCATCGTTGGTAAAAAAACGCATCGCTTGACCATTTTTTCGTTGACTTTCGCCATAAAATAGGTCAACATGGAAAGACCTTTTATTTTAATGGGATAATATATAAACTATGCCTATATATAAACAATACCTGAAAGTCCATTCTAAATATTGGTGAAAGAATTTTTGAAATTGGATGAGTAGTTTCCGAGATTACCTCCTACATCCAAACTTACAAACTTTTTTTTTTTTTAAATAGAGATGCGAGTACGGAATTCGTGTCACATCAATATTCTTACTATTTTAAAATTAAGCTAAACGCTTGTGCTATGAAAATAGGACTAACTTGCTTGTCTGGAGTGAGATTCGAAACTTTGGATCACGAAGCGAGAGCCTTAACCACAAGACCAACAAGCTACTACACAAGACAAACAACTTTACCTCTTTATATATTAGTGTAGATGAAGCATCGCATTGACAAGCAAATTGACCATTGGAATACATACAAAACATCAATATGTTAGTAAATGTGGAATTAGTAACAGTCATATCTGAAGAAACAAAACGTAAGGACAGGGCGAATATAAAAATATAACAATACTGCTTCTGTAGGAATATATTCAATTCAGTACCTACAATAATTAATTTTACAGATTCAAGAACCAAATATGATGCATACCAACAAGTAAAAGTTGTATCTATGTAGAAACAGTCGAAAATAATGTCTAGTGGCAGCCACGGACTAGGTTAGAATTTTAAATCATCATTTTCATAAAATAAGCATTTAATTAATATTTGTTACCCAGAAGCTTAAGTAATGCGCTGCACGCCACTGATTGCTAGATAGATGATTTATGGTATATCTGATATTCGGCCGTATTCTGAAAACTGCAAGATATTTAGTTTTGTGATTGTTACCCCAACACTAAAAAAATTATGGGATATATTTATATATGCCCGTGTTATTAATTAATCTACATTTACAAATTTTGCAAATTTAAATGAGACCTTTGGAATGTATTCGTTAATCTACATGGTCTAATTAGTAAGATATATTGTTTGAGGGGAACGTGGAGTACAAGGGAAAGGGATTAATGATTGTCATTAAAAACCTGTGACAGGAAGCAGAAATTGCATCCTGCATTTTTAAGTCTATGTTTACGGTGGTGTCTATGTCTTCAACACCCAACAGTTGTGCAGTAATGGCATATAAACCATTTTAAGTTGAAAAAGTATATCAATATTTTGTTACACATACAGGGATTGTAATGTTGAACCTCCACGATATCTGGTCTTGAAAAATACCTGTGTAATGATGGAGCCATATTAATATCATCACACAAACCAGTCATTGCAATCCGGAGTTTAGCTTAAAATATAAGTATATACTAATATTATTTTAAAGGTTGTTGTAAATCAATTCATTTCACACAAATCTACGTAATATTTTCTTCATCTAAAGAGTTCAAATATTAAATTAAAGCCGAAATTTTCGACACGATGATAGAAATATTGACATTTGACAAATATTTGGTTTGACGTTTCTTTATTTTTGAGTGTTGGGATGACAATCACCAAATAACATTCTTGTCATTTCCAGAATACGGCCGATTGTAAGTACATTATGAGTTGGCGTATTGATAGCTCTGATTTATTGTCTAGCTTTGACCTACAAGTACCCTTAACAACAACTCCAAAAAAAGTATTAGGTATTAATATAAGTTGTGTCCATTTTTTTCCGAATTTTTAAATGACCGCCAAAAGTAATACAAATTGGTAAAGGTTATGTTTCTTTTGAGTTACATTTAGGTATTACGTTATTTGATTACAGGCACCTTAAAATGGAATGTAAAGTAGACAAAAATGAGCACTTTCGAAACTTTATTCGATTAATCGAGTCAAGAATGAATTGTTTTTATGAACGTTGGCAAGAGGTTGTAAATAATAAAGAGGAATGCATTTTTGACTAACTTCTTGTAATTTTTTGGTGGTTGTGTCTAAAAATTTATGTTAATACCCAATAATATCATGCATGGAAAGTACCTAGAGTAGCTTGTTGGTCTTGTGGTTAGGACTCTCGCCTCGTGATCCAAAGGTCGCAGGTTCGAATCTCACTCCAGACAAGCAAGTTAGTCCTATTTTCATAGCACAAGCGTTTAGCTTAATTTGAAAATAGTAAGAATATTAATGTGACACGAATTCCGTGTTAACATCTCTATTTAAAAAAAAAAAAAATTGAGAGCGAAGCGGACCCTGCTTCATTGCCGTATGTATTTTTTTGCAGTGAAGAATGACATGATTGATATGTAGGAGGCATTTTCTATTATTCGCCCGTATACAAATGGCGTCGTCAATTT
This sequence comes from Agrypnia vestita, assembly GCA_016648135.1. Taxonomy (NCBI): domain Eukaryota; kingdom Metazoa; phylum Arthropoda; class Insecta; order Trichoptera; family Phryganeidae; genus Agrypnia; species Agrypnia vestita. The sequence goes on from JADDOH010008486.1 coordinate 19,194, forward strand.
ATAAACGTAACCAGTTATAAAAGTTGCCGAAGGCAAATTTTTGATGACTCAATTTTATCAGGTTAGGTTAGGTTAGGTTGGGTTAGGTTAGGTTTGGTAAGGTTAGGTTAGTTTAGGTTAGATTAGGTTAGGTTAGTAAATACAGTACTAATTCGAACAAAATGCCGCGGCAATTTGTAAACCGCGGTACTAATGTCTTGAAGCATATTAGAAAATGAGGACACCTTACATTCGGCAAAAGTCATTGTTTAAAACATGTTTATCTTTGTAAACTTAGGACGCCATTTGTATAAGCGCGAAAAATAGAATTTGCCTGCGACAGATACATTATGGCAACATGTACCGATAAATCTCAGAGACGCGAGATGCGCGTAATTAAAAAAAAAGAGAGCAGAATAATATTCTCAAGGTTATGTGTAAATATCACGCGCGTGTGAGCGATACTTTCACTAAAAAGTAGTGACCAACCGAAGTTTCGGTTTCGGTTTCGGCCAAGAAAACTAGGTTTTGGTTTCGGCCAAAAGTCAGCTGAAAATTTCGCTCAACGAAAGATTGCAATTTTGATATCTAAAGACTTATCAAAAAATAAATATCACTAATTTGTTCACCAAAATGAGTTTAGCATGAGTAGTTCTAGTGTGTGTGTGTGTGTGTGTGTGTGTGTGTGTGTGTGTGTGTGTGTGTGTGTGTGTGTGTGTGTGTGGTGTATAGTGTAACAGTGCGGCGTGTGGAGTTATTTACGTGCTAGTGTAGCTATTGTCCTGACGAAAAGACTGGCACGTCTCGAAACCGGTAGACCAACAATCTCCGTAAGGATCAGGCGCAATAGAACTAGATATTTTATTCTAATACTGTATAGTTCAGTTCAATATAGTTACAGAAGTATGTAATTCCCATATTCTCAGAATAATTATATCGTTATATTTATATGTTTTTTTAATTATTTTTTAATCACTTTCTTCCTTTGTATCTACTGTATTTTCTTGTGTGTTTTTGTATTTATGTTTTTAATATTATATCATTTTTTGTCATGTTATTCTTATGTACTTAGATAGTTATGATGAAAAAGCCCAAATCAGGGCATGTATATTATAAAATAAAATATACTGATATTTTATTAAAATGCCCGCGAACAAAGTTAGTGCTTTAATTATTAAAAATATTTATTATATAAAATAACATCGATATCCCTACGAATTTTCGACTTGATTAAATTCGGCGTATCAATGCCTACTGTCGTCACGACTCAAGATATTTAAAATTACTGACGGTTTCAAAATTGTGATGGCCAATTTGCACTACACCACGTTGTTTACGATAATATCTGCTCATCAACATATATTTTGCCTTCAATTAATATTTTCGGAGACCGACAAGTTCACTCCAGTCTCCTCAGATGAAAAAGTGGACTTAATGGAATGCAAGGACTCATCTAAGATGACAAAATCAGCTGCATGAACAAATTATTGATATTTTTCGTTGAGGTCAGGTATTTTATTGCTATATTATGGGCGTCTCCAGAGAAAAGTAAAAAAAAGTGATTGAAATTAACGTATATAAAATGCATACCGGGGCATGCAACACCGGTTTTCGGCGAGCCAATTTACCGATAAATATGTCTAAATTCCATTACTGAGTTACCGATAAGTACATTTCGAATCACCGGTAATTCCGGTATTTATTTTTACTTTTTAATGTTTCATATAATGATATTTTTAAACTACGATATTATGTTAGTGAGTATTTTTTAAGATATTTCGTTTTCGAAATGACGTGAAATTATTCACTCTCGATTATTTTTATGAGCTGGCTTCCAAGGTCTTGGTGTCAATTAGTGAAGGGAAAAACCTCTTTTCAGAATGAAGACTACATAACACACACGTTCACTAATTTGAAAACTACAAAGTGTGCGCTTCATTTGTAGTAGGTAAAGAGATATTAACACTATATCTACTTCAAACTAATTGTAGTACTACAAAATTTTAAAGAGTCGTTTTATCTACATCAACTTCCCAAAAACTAAAATGGGGAGGGGATGTGAGATTTCAAACAGTAGTATCAGCTACACAAAATTACATAAAAAATGGGCCAAAAATTTTCACAAGATTAGTTTGAAGTATGAAATGTGAAGTGTATACTTTGAAGTACAAAGTTTGTGGTGTTCAATTTGAAGTGTGTGATTTGAAGTGTGCGATTTGAAGTGTGCAGTTTGAAGTGTGCGATTTGAAGTGAGCAGTTTAAAGTGAGAAGTTTGAATTGTGTATTTGTTAAGTGGAGTTCACTTATACACGTGTGAAGTGTGCGCTTCAATATAATGTAGTACTGCATTGTAGTACTTAGTAAGGAGCGGACCCATCACTAGAGTCAATTGTTTGATACGGTTTAAGAAGCATTCTGGTGTAATACATAATAATTATACATACACATAATATTACTAACACCTACCTACCTAGCTTATTATTGTAATATCTTACCTTTATTAAATGTAAAAGCTGTAAAGGGCGCTAAATTAATAAATATATAAAATAAATTTATCACCTGCGCTACACAAAAGGGTGCACGTGCGTTGTAGTACAAGATCCCGACTAAAGTCGACCTTCACCCATCTGTTTACTGAGTTAAATATATTTTTTAGCAATCATAATACATGAATAAGCATTGCGAATGGGTTGCCTGGTGAAATGAAGTCAAGCCTACCTTTAATTAAAATTAATGTAATACATTTTTTAAAAACTTTTTTACTCATTTGTTAACCAAACGAAATCAATATTGATTGAGAGTATGAAGCATAAGGAACACGAAACGGTTGGGTTGCCTATCTTTTCCTGGTCCATATTACAGGTTGCCAGGTAAAAATATGTGACTTAATACTATGTATTTACACTCATCTGTTTTCTTATTGAAATTTATATTAAAATACTGCTAATTTTATTACGAACACAATGGTATTAGGTTGCCTAAGTAAAATCGGTCAAGACTTGCGGTTGCCGCAATTTAAAGTAGCGCTCGACAGAAAACTATTGCACGTATTATTGTCTAAAATCCCGACTACAACCTTCACCCATCTATTTACTGAATGAAATATATTTTTTAGCAATCATAATACATGAACCAACATAAGTCTCAGAAGAGGGTTATAACAAAAGAGGAATTATTGAATAATTAATGAAACGAATATGATTTGTGTCTTGGTGAGAGAGTTTAGATTCTTTTCATTGCCAAAATCACTTAACCTCATCCAAGCTGAGGACGTTTTGACATCATTCAATACTTCGTGCTTTTGACCTTTGTTGAAATACATTCTTTTCCGAAGTGAAACAATCGCATTTAGATTAATTATTCGCGTCATGCACCGGCGCTACACTGATTTGCCGCGGCATCTAAGTATGCAACAACAAAAGATCGACCAGCGTGGTTATTGAACTGAGATGTAAACAGAATATTTAAATTCGAAAGACACTTCTTTCGTGACACGTTTTCTTGACAATTTGCATATTTCACAAATAACTTGAAGATGTAATACCGAGGATTATACAGATATGTCTTGATCAGGTCATCGCATTCAACAAAAGCTTAATTCAATTCAATAATTAAATAAAACACAACTTGGTATACACCATTAAATAAATATATATTTTTTTAAATATATTTATTTATTTATAATTTTTTTTATTTATGGGAAACTAACAGTACATATCAAGAGAATATACATGATTATTGAACAGTATATATACCATCTTACAAATAAATTTAACATAAAGCAACAATAACTTGAGTTATAGAATAAAAAACAAAAAAAGTGAAAGTTTTAAGTTATAGACAAACTATGAGAGTCAAAGAATTAGAGGTAAAAGGAGAATAAGGAATGGATAGGAAAGGACAAATCTACTTAGTAAAAAGGACAAGAGATAAGAATAAAAAAAATGCAAAAGATATATGTATAGCATAAAGATATCTGATCAATACATCTGCATATATATATATATATATATATATATGTTAGTATTGATTTCTTTGGGGGTAACCCGCGTCAAAATCTGGTCCTCAGAAGGACCATTCGTCAACCGACGTTTCGCCTGAATCACAACAGGCATCTTCAGGTTGCTTGTTAATAAATTTCCGTCACGAGGGGCAGTGCGAACACGTCCGTTAATAAGCTTCCGATACGAACGGATGTGTTCGCACTGCCCCTCGTGACGGAAATTTATTAACAAGCAACCTGAAGACGCCTGTTGTGATTCAGGCGAAACGTCGGTTGACGAATGGTCCTTCTGAGGACCAGATTTTGACGCGGGTTACCCCCAAAGAAATCAATACTAACATTTCTAACACCCGTGAAAACCTTCATTATAACATATATATATATATATATTCGAGGTCTGGGCAAAATAAAAATGTTAATTAAAGAAAGATACAAGATAAAAAATTACATATACGAAGTCGGTTCAGAAGAAAGAAGATGGATTAAAGAAAAGGAAAAAAAGAAGGTTTATGACCGAGGTGAATATCCAAGAGTTTTAAATTCATAGATCGATGAATTGAAAAGATCCAAGTCGCTGAATATAGAGTTGAACAAATTAGACGAGCGATATATAAAAGAAATATTTCTTTATATATAGATTTTCTACGTAATGTTTCTTTCATTGTATCGTTTCACTGGTATCTGTCGCTTCGATTATCCCACAACTGTCCACCTTGGCCGCGACACGGCTTCGCTTTTATAGCAAACATGTTGACTTTCTGAACATTATAGACGTTTGTAGTTTGTTCCAGACATTTCTGTTCTAGACATTCCTCAAATGTTGTAGCTAATTACACAATATGGTAGTGTGTTCCAGAATGTAGTGGAAGGTTCTTAAGGTTGCGATGTTGTTGTCTTCATTGAGATATTACGAGGGATTCTGTACTAATTTTTTTTGCCATTTCGTTACAATATATATAATTTTGCTGATATTGTGTGGTGTTGCATTTTGGTATTTAGAAATCTTAAGGATGTGCTTGTTTCAGGATGACTAAGGTGCTTGTTTCAAGTTTTGTATTAATATTTTCTTTAATTATTTGTGTAACAGGGGTTTTTTTGTAAATATTCTCTAATTTCAGAACCGGGAATTTTATGATGAGTTTTTGTATTGAGAAAGTCGTTTTTTTTTAAAAATATTTAATAAGCATATTTAATAAATTTTAATAAGCTTTATATAAATTTTAGTGGGTTCATTACGATGTCATAATGATCCTCCCCACCCAATAATTCCATAACGGCGAAGGGAATGGACAGTAGTGAAATACATTCTGTATCATTGTTTATTATTTTTTTCTCTTGCATTTGTTTTTATTTTATTGTTTTAAATAAGTTGTTATAACTATGTCACTGCTCTCTACACATTTGATACTCCTTTTCTATACACCAGCTTTCGACATTTACAGAGGAGAAAATTTTTCAATTTTGATCATCTTTATTTACTTTATATTTTTAAAATTATATTAAAAATAAATAAAAAGATAAAAAATATCACGTTTTGTCGGGACTATTACTCCGTAAGTAGGGATAATTACCGTAATACTGTGAATCATAATGGTCTCCAGATCCTCCGAAGAGGGCGGCGCCCTTCCTGCGGATAGAGTCCACAAAAAGCGAGGGAAGTTTGAACAACGAAGGAAGAAACTGATTATTGGTGTAATACGAGTTGTACACGTTGGTGTTCCCACTGCCCGTGTGATGCGGTGTTGGAACTGCGCCGAGCTGGAGGTGGAACCTCGAGAGGAAATTCTTGAAATAGGTCTCTGCGTTTATGTGAAGATCGAAGGTTTTGCTTTCGGGAGTAACTGGATACTTCACAGGCACATAAGTAACCTTATACCTTTCTGAAGTGATTTCGAGTTTGGTTGTTTCTTTGTCATTCTCAATTGTATTTGATTGAGTAAATGTTTCATTTCCCCTTTCAACATCTAACACATCTTCATTTTCAGTCAATTGCATTGTTTGGTTTAGTTTATTAATTAAATCTGGTATGACAGTAGAATTGCTGGTATTATCTGGATCATCATCGTCGTCGTATACATGTTCATCTAGATTTATAAAAACTTTTAAATTGGCATCTTTGATGGTATTGTCGTCAACATCGTTGGCTGCTATTCCATGTACATTTTTACCATCAGAATCGATGTCATAGGTATTGGAAATGACATCTTTGTCTCGGCTTTGTGTAACTTTGTCAGTGTTTTCATTTGAAGATTTTTCTACTGACACTTGTATATCAATCGACAAAACACATGGCAAATATACAAGCAGCAACTAAAAAAATATTAAATCAAACATTAAAGACCAAAGAATTTTTTTACATATTTTAAGTTTTTTAATCAGTGGCGGATTTAGATTATTCAAGGCCCCAAGGGCAAATTATTTTACAGCCTTGCCAAAATAATCGTTTGGAATATTTTAAATTTAATTTTTATTTATACACTCACATTTAGTATAATGGATAAATATTGTAAATTTAATTACAGTCTACAGACATGTTTTAATGTAACATGTTTTTAAATTTATTTTTATATAGTAACATATCGTTAGTTTTGATTAGAAAAGTTGACATTTACCAACATGAGCATGAATATTATATAAGAGGAAAAGATAGACTGAGACTGCCATTCAGGAAAAAGTTTCGAAAATCTATGATATACAGTGTGATGAAGATGATTAATTAAACTCTCAAGAGAATAAAACTGGATGAAAAATATCCTAATAAAAAATAGTTTAACAAAAAAGTATATATGAAAAATTGATGAATATTGCTTATGTTAAAAAAGTAAACAAACTTCATTAACAATATAAATCTACCAAAGTATTTTTCTAGATTTTGGATCGATATATTGTGAACGATATCTACATAGTTATTACAAATGAAAAAATGGTTTAGTCCCGATTATTTGACGAAGTTCTGTATCTATAAAAATAATCACTTAGTAACTGATTATTAAAAAATTCACCTTAATTAGTTTTTCGAACATCCCAGCGCCATAAGTTAATCCGCCACTGTTTTTCAAAAATAATGATGTATTACCATAAAAAAAGTCATATCCATGTTTACGTTTCAGATCATCATCGTTGAAGGTATATTATTTTCAGTCCTATTTGTATAAATATATAGTGATCTGTATATCAAATTAAATGGGTATTCGATGTAATTTTAATATTAATTATAATTTTTTTTTTATATTCTTTGCTAAAAAGGCAAAAACTCAATGACATCCAGATCAATGAATTTGTTTTCGTACAGAAGATATCTGGAGACTCACAAACTGAAATTAAATAAGAGAAATTATATAAATTTAAGTAAAAAACAATTCCATATATAACCTAGTTCTCTCAAGTATATGGAAGGTTTCAATTTGGAACATATATAGGTACACAAATTTAAATAAAAATGATGTTCTTACGATGAATTGGTAGATTGCATTGTGTAGAATGATCACTTGAACCAGCTCATACAGGTTGTGAGCCCTGGGCCATCGTATAAAAGATTTCCCTTACACGTTTCTGTGAGACTTCTACGATTTATCTTAGTTAAAAAAAAGTGTTTCACATTTAATTGCAATGGTTTTGTTCTATTATTTGAATATTTGTGTACCATTAAAACTAAACAATAATTAATATTTAACTAAACTATAAACATAGTTAATCAGAAAACTTAATACTTGTCGGTAACTCTGAGTACGAAGAGGTATTCTGCAAGAGGAAGGAATAACAAATGTTATAACTGACATAATCGTACACGTTATATAAGATTATGTCAACTCAACGACAACTAAAATGGCATTGATTGATTTGGCGTTAATATTGCAGAGCTTGTTCATAATGATCATTAGATTTGGTAAAAATTAACTGTGTTTAACTCTACGTGAGTTTAATAATAATTATATATTTTACTTCTCTAATATATTTTATTACTAAGTTTCGAGAGTCAGTTTAATACTCTAACCGTCGATGAAACATTCTGTTAACTTTTGAAACTTAAGTAGTATACATGTAAAAGTTATTATTAAACTCACATAGAGGTAACGTAATTGACGTTTTTTACTCAATTTATTTATTATTCTTAAAGTTAAAGAATAAATAAAGAAAAATAAAGGAATATTATAACTGACGGAGATTATTACGATATATTTTAATATGAAAACTTTAATATCATCCTGATTTTAATATTATCTTAATTTTATTATGAATTGAAAATTGAATATGAATACATTTCGGGAATACATATCGCATAAGTATTAACTGGGTCACTTTTTTTTTACATATAAGGCACTAAACGACATGAGAATTTTACAGTTATGAGAATTAAAATGACTTACTTGAGGTACCAGCGTGGAGTAGTGTTGAAAATATTAATGAAAATATGTGTAAAATAGTAAAATAGTTAAAATACAAACTAAGCACTGGTTGCACACTGGTCTTAAACAAATGTTTAATTTATTTCTATAAATCAATCATGTCATTCCAAAAAGATAATGCCAAATCAATACTAAAAATTAATTTATTCATGTAAAAATGATGACATCCCATAAAATAAAATAAAATTGATAGGTGGGAACCTAGAATATGACGATTTCTTTCAATTCAAATTGTATGAATATTAAATAAACAAATCTTTTAGCCTAAAAATACAAAAAACATATTTTTTGAGAGTATTAAAAATACATATACTATCTAAATTGTACCTACTAGAATTTTTACGAAATAAATTATGTAGGTATCTCAAAGTATTCATATCATAAACATAGATTTTAATTAATCATAATTAATTAATCAATCGAATTAATCATTGATTTTGTAATTTTTTCAAAATGTAATTTTTTCAATGCAAAGTCGTGGATTTAAAACAGGATAATTGCATAAATATTATCAATGTATAATAAAGTGACCATTATAAATAAATTATAAAGATGAAGGTGATCTATTAAAAATTTCTAAAGAATTACAATTTTTATATACATAATATATGTAATACAAACGATTAACCTCACCTATGTATGTTTTAGTGAATAAAAGTTCAGGTTGTCGGGATTTAAATGACAACTAATGAATTCCATCGAAATGGGGGCTTATATGAAGTGTTCACTAACGTGTATTTCGTAACAAACGCAGATAAATAATAGCTCGGAAATTGGAAAATTTCGGTTGCCGAAATATGCCGGCGGATCGATATTTACTGACGATAGTGATTCGTCCCTCATACGTTGGTATAATAATTGAAGGTGTGAACAAAGTATAACAATTGAAACTCCAGAACACACCTTTAACACGTTTTTTTGTCAGGATTTTAACACATTTTAGAGTAAATTAGAAAGTAATAGCAGTGTCTGGAATATACGGCAATGAATCGGAAACTTTTCGAAAACCGAGAGTTTACCGCGCGCCAGACGCGCGGCTATTTTTTCACTGAAGCGAAACCACAGATAAACCGGAGACAACAAGCGACAGGTGGCGATTCAGTGTGACCAAGCGATAATAAATTAGGAGAGTACCTACCGGGAGTTCCATAGCGAATAGTGTTCAAAAAACGTGCGAATTTTTTGAAAAGACGTGAGTGATGAGTGACAATTATGTTACTTGTCGCGGGGTCGTGGCGGCGGGACACAAATAAAACACTTGAAATTAATTTAAGTTTTATTTAATCACACAAAGTCACCGAAGTCAATTTAATTGGAGCACTGTTTTTTAATTCACGCAATTTCGCACTAATTATCTCGGAGTCATCTCATCACTTTATACTCGTTTTTCCACAATATTCGCATGTCTGTCAGTGGTCGCATTTATTCACTATTGAACGTTCAGTACCTACGATGTATTTCGCTAGCCACACTGAATCGCCGCTTCCTTTGTTTTCTGTGGAATCACTGAACTGTCACAACAAAACTGTTGCATGAGGCGGTTAATTCACCATTTAAATAGGGAATGATATTTCGCGAACTTTTGGGTATGAACAAGCGATTTCTAAACACTTTTACCTAACAGAAAAAAAAGCAATGACCTCAACGGAATATATTCCTGCCTTGATTATGAGTCGAAAAAGTTCAAGCAACCATGACCTAATATTAATAGTTATGGAGATATGTGACATCAAAGTTTGCATTTAAAAAAAAATCTGGATAATTTTTGTAAGTTTTGGACTATGATAGGAGTAATTTATATCGAATATGAATATGAACACATACTTTGGAAGCTAAATTTTAAATTAGAATTGGTATTTTTTGTTCCTTTTGTTTATACTCTATTTGTTTATACTCTAGCATTTCGTTTTAATTACCCTGTACATTTATTTATAATTTAAACAATACAATGTACCATTAAATGATATAAAAATGATACACATAAAGGAAAGATTTTCAAATAGATAAAGATGATTAAATTGAATTATTTAAATTGAAAAAAATAGAAAAGGAGATAAGTAAAAAATAAAACATTAAAAAATTGATTAATACAATAATTACACACTAAAATAAAAAAAAACAAAATTCAGACGAAGATTTAACCGATATGAAAGCTTGTACCGCAGAATAGAGTTCGATAATATTTTGTGAAGCACTGACACCTATTGGAGAGAGAGTGAACTTTTTTATGACATGTTTTCGCAAAATAAAAGGCGCTGCATTGAATTCATATTTGTTAATTAGGTACTTCGCTGAAACAGGTCGTGCGATGAGGCTACAAATTAAATTTCCCACACTCGTGTAGTCATGTTTAATATGGTTTTACTTTATAGGTATTAGCCTTTTTACAGGATAATTAAAACACTTATTTTGAAAGAACTTTTCTGGACGAAAATCAAGAACACACTAATGTATTGCGTTAGCCTTGATACCTCTACTGAGTTTAATATATTTTATATTATATTTTCACCACTTAAGTTTCGAGAGAATCGAATCTCTCATCGATAGGTGAAGTATCAAACTTGATACATAAACTGTCGATGAGAGGTACGGATTCTCTCGAAACTCGAATAGGTACTGTTAATAACCTCAAGTAGAGTTATAACGGTGTTCTTTTTTCAAAATTACCCATAACGAAGATAATTTTTTTTTTTTGAAGGGGGTTGTTGTGTTATAGTATAAACAAATTTGCCCTGAAAGGTTTCTTAAGTTTAAAGGAACTTAAGTTTCGAGATAATCGAATCTCTCATCGATAGGTGAAGTATCAAACTTGATACATAAACTGTCGATGAGAGGGACGGATTCTCTCGAAACTCGAATAGGTACTGTTAATAACCTCAAGTAGAGTTATAACGTTATAACGGTGTTCTTTTTTCAAAATTACCCGTAACGAAGATAATTTTTTTTTGAAGGGGGTTGTTGTGTTATAGTATAAACAAATTTGCCCTGAAGGGTTGAATAGGCGTAGGGGTAAACGACTCTGTTTTTATATCAAACCAGCTGTTCATACCCGGCGTTGCACGGGTTAAATGAAAGAAAAATTGTGGGTGTAAACAAAGGTTTGATATGAACGGTATAGATTTGCATTAAACATATATCAGGGGGAGGGTAAAAGGTACAAGGGAATAAGTTTACAAGAACAGATTTGCATCAAAAATTTGTCAGGGGGTAAGAGAATAGGAGGGAAATGTTGCCTATGTTACCCACCGAGTCCTAAAGAATAAATTTCCAAACTTTTAGTTCGATCGGTCAAACGGTACAAATTTGCATCGAAAATATGTCAGGGGGATGGGAAGTGGTAATAGAATAGGGGGAAAAAGGTGGCCTATGTTTTCCTGTCGGCAGTTGTAGGTACTATTCTAAACTCTGGCGACTGGGCGGTGCATGAAACGGCTCGCACTTTTACTAAGTCCTATATGTACTGTATTTTTGACGGGTAATGCAGGCTCGGCGACAGCAACATCGCTATCGTTGTCGCCTTCGGGTTTGCTGGCCCGGGGTTCAATTCGGTCATTTAATTAAAAAAATTGAGCTGTGAATTCGAACGAAATTACGGACATTACATGAAATTACGGGGACAGATAGACAGGCAGACGGACGGACGGACGGACAGACGGACAGACAACGAAATTATTATGTTTGATGTTCATGGTCACATAAATAATATAATAAAAAGTTCATACAAAACACTAGGCTTCATTCTTCGCATTAAAAAGTTTTAATTTTTTTTCTCAAAAAGCAATAACTTTTTATATAATTTTAATAAGCATCGTCGATATGGGCATCAAATTATGATAAATATATAAAAATGAATCCATATATAATATAAGATTTACTCGAATATTATTTTATAGAGAAAGAATCATAAATCAATTTAAGTCATACTGTGACAGACTAATTCGCTTTCATCTACTATCTTAATCTAATAGAAGAATAATCGCTGACTTAATGATACTATATAAAATTATAAACGGTAACCTTGATGTGCAAAATGTTTTATACGAAGTTCTATTATAATACCAGTTTCTAATAAAATCAGCACGACACGCAATGTCTCCATTTCATTTTTTTCAATATGAATATCGAATACTTATCTCCATTACCGCGATTAATTATGGGAGACAAATGAAAATACTGGAAACTAACTATCGATTATTTTAATAAATTCACAAAATCACTGGACACGAATTAAATTTAAGCAGTTATTTCGTTTACACTATTTCGCAATTAAATGATTCGTATGTGAACTCTTTATTATCGTTTGCTAATACTTTTCAGAAAATTTTGTTCAACTATCGCACGTATCTAAGTAGGTACTGAGCTTATTTTCAACGCCAGTTATCCACGACTAGATTACACTGGCTTACCGTTCCGTTGCTAATGTCGCACCGGAAGAAAAGTCAAATGCGCTGCGGCACTTGCTCCGCTTTTTATACGAAACACGTTGGTTTTTCGAAACTCAGAGATTTTGTACATTCCTAGTATTTACGGGAAAGATCCCGTCGCTTCCAGACATCTCCCGAATGTTGTAAATAATTCCAGAGTCTTCTAGTGCGTTCCAGAGGTTTCTATCGTTTTGTTGTCTCCGACATATTGCGAGTATTTTAGCGTTTAAATAATAATACATTGTGGTATTAAATAAAGTTTTTCAACTCAATTTACAAAATAATAGTGGAATTCCACAAAGTTTCATCAAAAATATTTGAATAGTTTTTATTGATTTTTTATTTGAGTAGCTCGTTGGTGTACTGGTCGTGATCGGTGGTTCGCGTCCCATTCCAGGACACCAGCATGTTAGTAATTTTTTCACAGCACAAACGTTTAACTTATTTTAAATCTCATCGCATCTCTATTCAACAAAAATAAATAATTGTGTTTTAAGCTGAAATCTGTCGTTGACATATTCAATATCGTGATAGCTCGATATCGAATACGGCAATAAACTTATTCACAGAAAAATGCTAGTATTATTGGAGTAATATCTGTTTAAGCGTACTAAAAATATGGCATTGGTTGCAGGTAAATAAATGTACCTATTGCACTGCCCGCTTGTCGGGGTTCTCCATCCTCCCTTGTCATCCCCATCACCGGCAGGGTGGAATATTTGGGCCAACACTAGGGGCTGTGCGTTTGTCACAAACAAGGCTCTTCAATTTATTTCAATGATTATGCCGCTATGTACGTAACAAAACGATGGCCTGATATGTAATACATTATTCAAATGGCATCGATCGCTTGAGGTCGCGCGGTTTTATTTGAAAATTGAAAAATTCAAACGGATAGCAACGAGTCGCGGTTGCTTTTAATGATTTTACCGCAACCATATTAACTTTAATGTATTTAAATAAATATACAGGTGTAACAGAGCTAGTCCACAATACTTTGCAGGGGGATTCCTCCTAGATTGTAAGTCAAAATGTTCAAGCAATCATTGTGAAATATTAAAGTTTGCCTTTTTTCAAATATTTCTGACTTATTTTTTACAAAACGTTCAATTATCCAACAGTAATTTTTATCGATTGTGAAAAAATCGTTAAAATACAAGTTAAATAAAATGTTAAAATCCGTGCAGAAATGCCAGTTGGATTTTTTACGTTGGAATTAAAATGATTTTATAATTTTATTTGACGTGTATTTAAGGGGGAATATCTACCTACAATTTTTTTTAAGAAAACCTATTTAAATTAAATTAGTATTATTTCTACATGAAAGTACATTTTAAGAATATGTTAAATTTTTTTGATAAAAATATATTATTGGCGGAAAATTCTTGGGTTTTTTGGACTGCCGAAAAAAGGTCCTCCGCGGTGACCACTCTTTCATCTGTAATCTGTAATCATCAGAATAAAAAAAACAAAAAGATTATTAAAATTGACACTAAAATTTAGGTGTAGGATTTTTTGAAAATATAGAATTTTGACAAAATGGCGGGCGTTTGAATTTAAAATACCGTTTTTTAGGGAATATTTCGGATTTATTATTCTGTTAAAAAAACTAAGTCACTTTAAAAAAATCCTACGTCAAAGACTAGATAATTATGTATAGAAAAACCACTAGACATTTCAAGTTGATCGGTTCAGTGGTTGCAGAGATATTTTGGTCACCGATTTTCAAAACATGGTTTCGAGTTCAATGCGTTTGAAAATTGAGCAATGAATAAATCGCGAAATCTTTCAACTTCCATAAAATTATCGACTCCAGGTTCATACTATAAGTGCTCCAACTTGCTTAGAATTCTCATAACATCGAGCACTCTTCATAAACATAATGGAAACAGGTCTTACGTTTCTATTATGAAAGAGCCCTACTGGCAGCTGGCTGCGTGTAGCGCGGCACCGTTCGGCGCGGCTCGTAATCAACAAAGAGATGCCACTATTATCAGCTATAACTTTGTTATTTTTTTTAATTATTGCTTGAAATTTTCACCAGACAGTCTTAAGACGTCAAGCTTTAAGAAAATGCAATAATTTAAAAATATTTTTTTTCGATATGTCTAGGTAGGTATTTCCCCTTAAGAGAATGAATTTTTCATATTCCATATAAGTTACTAATAGTCCAAGATATGCGACATTTTCATAACTCTGTTATGTTCCATAACTATTTCCATATCATCTCCATAACAATAGTTATGGAAATGTCGCATATCTTCATAACTATTGACTAGGTCATGGTTGCTTGAATATTTTCGACTAATAAAAGAAGCAGTAATCTACCTGTAAAGTATTATGAACTGGCTCTGTTACACCCTTATATTATATCTTCTTTACCTATAAAACTTAATGTCTGTATGCCTATTTTCTATATTTCATATCAGAAATAAGTTAATGTAATGATAGTCCAACGTTAAAAAAAAGTCAGAAATATTGAAAAAAGATGCAAACTTAGATGTCGCATATTCACATAACTATAAATATTAGGTGATGGTTGCATGAACATTTTCGACTTATAATTAAAACAGAAATGTTGCGAGGTTATTAATGTTTTCCAAGTAACCCTGTATACAAATTCGATTTATTTAGTTTTTTTCGTACCTACTTCAGATTTCATCTTCCACACGTTTATGACAAAATCGAGAAGTAGAAAAAATGAAACAACGGTTACACATCTCAAAATGAATTCTCGCAACAACAGGAATGTTCAGACGAAGCTATCGCACGTTTAACAGAAATCTTTATACATAATATAAGGGGAAGAATTAACTGAAATCTTAAATTGAATACGTGGCAGTTATTCATTTGCACGTTATAAAATGTTTAATAAAATATGAGTATTAATGCGAAGGCGGCAATGTCCTTGTGAGCTGTTTCTGAGATAAATAAAAAAAAAAGTCACTTCTCAAGGGAAAATCTCTGGAATCTATGAAACCTACGAATTATTGGAATCAATTGTCACTTCAGTTTTCCTTTTATGTTTTAACTTTTAAATGTGAAATTTCTGTTTCTGCGGCCAGCCAAATAGTGGACATGATATTAGTCGAGGGGATGGCGAATGGTAGTTTTACAATTTGTTATTTGGAATTAATAGTATTACATTTAATTTAGGGGGCATTTATTTATTTGGACATCCAACAGGAAAACATAAATACATGGTAAGAAAAGAATAAAATAAGTAGTTATGTCTCCCACAATTATAGGAAGAAACATGTAAGATAATGATAAAGATCATTTTAACAAACATAGATAAGACAATGATAATAAAGATTTATTTAACAGACACAGATAAGATAGAGTGATAGATAATAAGGAGGAAAAGTAACATGAAACAAGTAAAAGTAAGAATGTAAATTTTGGGTCAGATCTGTCAAACGGTGTAGATTTGTAGATAGAGAGACAGACAGGCATTTTCGTGTTAGAGTACAGTGTACATTTTTTAACCTAATTACAAAGATTAACAGATGTTTGAGGGCTGGTTGTATCAACATGGTTTAAACTAAAAATACCTTTTAAAGCATAAATTTTTACGGAAACGTGTTGTCTGATTGGTGAAGAACGCAACAATATATGCTTTAAACGAAATACGAATATAAACCGAGTTGATGCAACCGGCCCTAAGGCATAGTAAATTAAGTACAATAATAGTTCAGATAATATTTGAAAGCTAAAAGAATATATAATAGTAAGTAACAAACAACATTAAAGTAACATGATTGTAATAAATTAAGAAATTAGTTGAATTAATGAGAATTGATAGTAACATATTGCGTTTTGTAGGTACGGTTCTAATATTTTCGAGGTAAGTTTGTAGAATTTTTTAATGAAACTAATAAAATGAAATTTGAATAATCATTGTAATACATTTCTTCTTCTTCTTCTTCGTGCCTTATATTATTTACTGCAGACCGAAACTCTACAATAGACTGGTCATTATGTTCTACTTTTTCCAGAGCCCCCGAGTTCTGGCAATCTTTCCCTGCATTATGACAGGCAAGATCTCGTACTTCTCTAAATGTCTCATCGCGTGTCCGAGATATTGAAGTTTTGGATTAGAATTGGATTTTTATTGTTTTAATTACTTTTTTATATTCATCCGAACCTCACATCTTCATTCGTAAATCTGTCCACCATTTTAGTATTCTTATTTTAAGTATTCTTCTGTAGATCCACATTTCGAATGCTTCAAGTCGTCTTATCAATTTTTTGGTAAGCCATTCCGTGCTCCATTTCATAAATTATTAGCTTTTTTTAAACTTCTATTTCGATACAATTATCTTCTTCTTCTTCTACCCTTTATCCTGTTGGGTCAGGGTCCCTCCCTGCACCGCATAAAAGATTCCAACTTTTCCTGTCTTGGGCTTCGTTCTCCACGTTAGCCCAATTTAGCTGTAGCCTCGCTTCGCAGCAGTCCTCCAACTGTTTCCGCCAGCTCCTCCTAGGGCGACCCCTTGGTCTTCTGCCTTCTGGTCTTGCCTGGAATATCCACGTTGGCATGCGCAATATATGTCCCAGATACCGTAACCATAATTTCTCGATAAACGTCAATAAAGGTTCTAATTCGAGACATTCTCTTATTTGAGTATTTCTGATTCTATCTCTTCTGGTAACTCCTACTATTCCATTGGTATTCGTAGAAATCACATCTCGGCGGCTTGTAGCCTTGGGCGGGTTCTTTCGTTCAAGATCCAGTGCTCGTGGCCGTACACTAGGGTTGGCCTGAAAACTGATTTGTATACTGCCAACTTTGCTCGTTGGCTGAGCTCCGCTTTTCGAAGTACGGGATAATACAGGGATCGTGCAACATGGCTTGCGGCTTCAATCCTCCTATCCAATACACTTTCTTGCTTTCCATCCTAAGATGTTACAATTATACATAAATAATATTATACAATACGTGGTTTTTGTTGGTGTAATTGTTCTTAGTACTCCTCACTCGGCGTTCCTGTGCTGAGGTTTTTGTTTCCTAATTATTTTTTTTACTCCCTTTCTTTTAACTCGTGGCGTCTGATTGCTTGTTTGTCTGACAAAAACACTTTGGATCGATTTTTAACCCTTTTCCCGTCGAGCTCCCAGTCGTCCCAGAGAGCCCCAATCGAGCTGAAACTTTGCAAGCAGACTCGTGGCGATGATCAAGAAGATCTATCAAATTTTCGTTAAAAAAATTAATAATTATAGTATAATTATGATTTTAAATTTTTTTAATGGTTTTTTCATACAACAATTTTAAATTTTTTACATGAAAATACTCCGACGCATCTGATATACACGAAACCCGAAAATGAGAAAGGGAGTATTGTAAAAACTTGGTTTTTATGTGTTAGTTTTTTAAATTCCTATGTCGTTTTATGTACACTTTTTAATTTGACTGCATTTTGTTTTTGATTTTAATAATTTGATTTACTTGGGACGTGTTTCGAATTAATTATTTATAAAGAGATCGATGACTCCTTTATAAGGCGAAACTTGTATCGATTAGAATAAAAAATAACTTACTTTTCCATACATATTTTATATTAACCAATAAAATATCTAACAACAAACTTACATGTTGAAAATTTTGAAAAAAAATGCAAATAAAAGTCCCAGATAGAATCGGAGACTTTAGAACTACACTGTGGTAATAAAAAACTTGTTTCACTAGAGACACGGAATTTGATTATCAAGCAATCCATCGTTGCCTCCAGTTAGGAGTGATATCGGAAAATCTGATGTATATATTCAGCCTGCGTATACGACAATAATATGATAAACATGTTGGAGAATATTTTGTGCGAGACGTGAGATTTTTCCTCCAGATTACCATCGTGCATAGAAGTAGATCTACATACAGCGTGTTTGTAAAATGACGTTTTAAAAATATAGACGAATTTTAATAATTCGGCTTTTTTTATTTTTTTAACACGATTATTTTTTTAGTGTCTCTTAGCCAGTCAACTTCCACTTCATTCAATTTTGAATATAAAATATTATAAAATAGGTTTGTCTCTGTGAGACTTCTATAATTTATCGTTATAAAATTATAATCCCATAGTGGACAAAATCGGTATGATGACAGATTTTGAAACAGCTAACTAACTAACTATCACGCTGTTTTCCCGCAGGGGTAGGTAGAGAGGGTGGAATGCCATTTTCTTCTATCTTGGCACACCTTATTTACTTCGGCTACATTCATACATCTTCTCATGCAATTTCTACGGTTGTTGAGGGTTTTAAAAGGCCATCCTCCAATATTTGTGTTATTTGATCATGCAAGGTCTTTCGCGGACGCCCTCTATTTCTGTTGCCTTCAACACTCGCCCCATATGCTTTCCTCACCATACTTTGCTCGCTCAAACGTTCTACATGACCAAATCATCTCAGCACTCCTTTCTTTATTCTGTATACCACACTACAGCCAGCATTACATTCACTTCTAATTTATTCATTCCTCACTCTATCGACCAAAGATTCTCCGCACAAGCGCCCTAGTGACTGCATTTCCATCGCATTCTGTCTTCTTTCATTCCTTTTTTGCCAATTCCGGGATTCACTTCCATAAATCAGAGTTGGCACTAGAACGCCATTATTTATCGCTATTCTCGCTTCTTTTGATGGGTTCTTATTGGCCGTAATCGTATTCAGAGAACCATTAACTTTGTTACCCACAGTCAATCTCCTTTAGATACCGTTCTCAGCCTTGCCGTCCCTACTAAACATACTTCCCAAGTACACAAACTCACTTTGAAATAACCTTCTATAATGTAGGTGCACGTATACTATTACCGAAAATAACATTATTTCAGTAATAAACTAAATTTTAAAGCAAATAATTGCATTTTCATCTACCTATTTTTAATTTCGCGCAAAAACGCCCGCAGGTGTCATGGCGTATATGTGACGTCAAGTCGAAGTAAACATTGCATTGTGTCTATGACAGCAAACAGTTCAGAGACACGCTGATGGTTACTTATGCATGACGTCATTCGCTCTGACTGATGTTTCAGTTAAAATGGCGGAATGCAGAATATTATATTTTTATTTGGTTGAAAATCTTATTATCTCAATGTGTATATTAAAACTGAATAATTTTTTTTAATTATCCAGTTTTAAATTTTCTAAATCACTTATTCTTTAATTATGTAATAATTAAATAATAATAATAATAATAATTCTGTCATCACACCTATTGTGTTTTAGAGACATACCTATCTATAAAAATATTCTTTACACTGAAGTATCGATAGTTACGGAGATTAGCGACATCAATGTTTGCATTTTTTCTGTTAAGCGTTAGACTGTCATTACAGTAACTTACATCGACTATTAAAAATTATTTCGATTTGATATATATCAAATGAAAAAACAAAAACCTTTAATATATTTTTCATATTTCTGCAAGGTTTTGATTAAGGTATATCATATTTATTTTTATATATATATACTATATATTATAATATATAATATAATATATATATATATATATATCTATAATATATATATATATATTGATGCAATACGTATATGCATATGCATAGGAGCATGCATACAAACGATGTATGCCAATGTTATATCTAATATTTGTTTGTAAAATATTCATTGAAAACATTTCGACATCTTTCAATATAGGTAGAGATACAATGAGACTGCCGTTTAGAAGAAAAATCTCAAAAAGGTACAATGTATAGCGCAGTGAAGATCTTAAACGAAATGCCAGAGGTATTAAAAAAAAGAAAAAAAAGGTAAAAATTTAAAATAAAGCTTCAAAAGTATGTGCTTTGCGAGTGGGATACATACAATAGGTCATATAATGTAATAAATATAATGTTTTATAATTATAAATTGACGAAATTATGTTTACATAAGAGCACATATAAGTATATATTTATATGTGCACTATTTTAAGATAAATAAACAAGAAAAATAATAAAAAGCTATTGTAACGAGATGCTAAAAAGACTTACGCACCCCTGTCACTTGTCACAACACTATCGAAAAATCGAGAACGGCTTAGGGTGACCTACGATCTTCGGTGGTGTCTGAAACATTTGAGAAACACCTAGAAATCAGCCTAATTCTAGGGAGTTACGGACAGACAGACATTCGAAATTAGGATAGTTGATATGGAACCTGATAAATAAATATTAATCAAGATATACTTAAGATGTCTCTCATAGAGACGAAATTATATTTTTTAATTAATGGAAAAGTAGGTATGGAAATCTTCCGGTGTTCATAGGGCTTAGGTATGACCTATCGTACAGCTGGTCTAAGTGATAACTTTACACAATGTAACGTTCACGATTTCCACAAATGATAGAATACCACATCTATCAATTTTTGGAAGTTGTATATATTTAAGTTTTACAACCCGCTTCACATATAGTGTTGTAATTAACATTAGCGCCACCGGCGTCCAAAGCTTTTTACAGTACCTCAATCAAATACAGATGTCACTGATGAGCAGATGCGTGCAGCGGGAACATTGAGGCATGACTTTTTTGTAAACGTATATTTTGGAAAAAAAATAGAAATTAAATATTTATGCGACAGATTATTGTAATATATCAAAATATGAATACTATGGTAGTAATTGTGATAGAAATATTATGTAATATATGTTGTATCCCGATTTTTTCCAAATAATTGGTTACGTAAAATTCACACAGCGATTTTCCCACTGCACGCCCCTGCTAATGAAGTATCTGTATTATTGAATTTATTTTATAGCAATATATTTTATATGTGTAATGAAGTTCCACCGAATTATTAACATTACTCTAGAATACGCCTGAAAAGCATTTTAATTCCTTTTTAGTTTTCAGGTATTATTCGGTACCATTCAGTAATTAGTACGTGCGAGAATTGGATGGAATTTTCTAGTGAATGTTAAATATTGTTACCCAGCCATAATAAGTTTTCACTAGTGATATATGTATTTCGAAATGATAATAAATGGTGTGACATCGAGATAAGTGGCCATTAATTTAGTTCGTTTCCAGTGACTTTGTGAATTAATCAAAATAATGAATAAATCGTTAATTAATTATCGGTGTTTTCATTTGCCTCCTACAGCCACGTCCCGTGACAATATGATTTTTATGAACAATATTTTGAAATATTTTGAAAATACACAATAAACATAAAATGATTTATAAATTATAAATAATGTCCAGAACAAAATTTAGAATATCGCAAATCAACAAATTTAACTAAGAGATGTATTGAAGATCGACAAATTATTCGCATAGGATTGCTTCGCACGTGTGGAATGTGCGATATGACAAATTCGCCTTTGTATTGTCTGTAGTAAGATATACGATTCTCAACATTTATTTATTGTGAAATGCAGCCGTTTATTTTGTCCATGGGATTCATTTCACACATAATAAACCTTTTTTTTCTGCGCTGTTATCTCAGTATACATATCTCACACCAATATAGAAAGATTGGGAATTTTTTTGAAAAATATGTTTACTTTAAATCAAGAAGAACTACACATAATCGAGTAATTACGCGGTTGCACATAGTTCAGGAATAATTTGATAAAAACTAGAAATCGATAGAACACACGAGTATACGATATGAGCCACACGATATGTGTGGCGACGAAATAGCGGGGAAACATTGTTATTTTTGACAGCGACAAAACCACAGTTAAACGAACAAGCGCGAATCCGAGCGAACATAGGGAGAAAATTAGGTGCCAGAGTATCTACCTGCATGAAAAATATTCTAGTAGCAAATCAGTGACATAGGAATGGCGTTAGTGTTTCGCAGGCAAATGGAATATTCTTGCGTAACATTAATGCGAATTATGAATAATGAGCCAGAAAGTTTGTGTTCAGTTATTTTGTATAATAAATAAAAGCTTAGATTATTTATGGTGTTTCATTTCGTTCCCCACCGCCACGACTTACAGTTTATGAAATCAGTTACATTTTAGCGTACCTATTTTTTAAATTAAATTTCTAAATGCCGTTAAAAAGAATAAGAGATAGACAACCACTATTTAAGATAGGATCTACAAAAAAAAATTTATTAAAATGTATAGACATATGATAATTGTCGTTCACAAAATGTTACAAATATTTAAAAAAATCATTAAAATTGACATTAATTTAATTTGAAGGCAAAATTTTAAAACGCTGTATAAAATATAATTTGAACATATTTAAAATTGGATAGGCCATCTCTAAAAGGCCCTTAATCTTAACTTAGAATAGTAATAGCTTCGTGTAAGACAAAATCACCCCTAAATATCACTAATGTTATACAGAAAATAAATTTGTCTCGACTGAATGTCGCCACTGAACCCCGAGATACATTAATCCGCACACCACTACACCTACAAAGTTTGTTTACAGAAACCTGTTTGTAAATAGGTCACTATCAATGTCGCAATCGTGACCTGTTTCTTTTGCGTTGCAGACTTTATCTAGACGAATTTCAAAAGATGGAGAACGACAGCGTGCCTAAATAAACTGATCGAATCCAATGTGAATCAATTACGATCGTTCCAGGCCACAACGCCGTCGGGTTCGGCAATTTACACACGTTATCTGACGGATATCGGGAAAACGCGCACCATTTGCAAAAGTCATCGTCTCATTCCCGCGCTTACCGCCATGTATCGGGTCGCCATAGCGACGCCCTGTTCGCTTACAGCGCCTTTCTTTCTGTCAGTCGCTCCCTCGAGACGGGTTTGGATGGTCGCGCTGTAATTCGATAATTTTCTCAAATATATTGATAAACAATCTAAAAACAATTACAGCGGTGTGATCTTACGACGCTGACAGGGTGAATGGCAGCGACGTTCGTTTGTCGCCCTTGAGGTAGGTAGGCACCTTCGCGTTCAAATTGGCGCGCGGGAGGAAAGCGAACGAAGCGAAGCTTGTTGTCCTTTTCGCGCGGCGCGTCATTTTTAGTTGATAACATTTCCGATTTCGCCGCTAGAGTCGCGGGTTTATTTTGACTTTTTGTAAACATTTCAATTCAGTGGCTGTTTATAAAAATATGTATGTGTGAAGATTAGTTTAAATGAAAGATTTCAGTGATGGACGCTCGTATAAACGTTTGTGCCATGCCACAGATGCCCTCTGGACACGTGTTCAGGTAAACATGTAACATTTCCTTCATAACCCTTCTTCTCAGAAAAACACGATCACACTATTTATAGGTATATTGATTGAACAACGATTGGCGAACGGAATTATTACACATTTTTATTTAATTTATCATGCGTTAACTAACTAGTAGCGTTGATTCTAAAAAAATATATAGGTGTGTCGTAGCTAGAAGAATAAACTCGAGGAGTCTTCTTCATTAAATTTTGAATAGAAAATATTCTATACACTATGAGTGAATTGGTAGCTGTTCCAATTAAATGGTAATTATTGCAGTTATCTTTTGGTGCATTGAGGGTAAATTTTTTATTGTAACGGAAGTTGCGCACGCCCTGTGTGCGCATTGTAGCGGAAATGCGAGACCACAAATGCACGCGTGTCCATTAAATCCTATCAAAATTTAATTCAATTGAAATTAGTGTTCCAGTAATATAAATACTGTATTTTCGACCATCTTGAATCGAGTACCAATCATTAAGATGCTCATTTCAAAAGCTGACGAATGATTGGTTATTGAGTTGAAAATAAGAACCGTTTATTGAATTACTATTTTAGGGGTGTATTAGGATTTCATGTTACTGTCGATGTTTTTTTGCAAGAAAAACGTAATTATCAGATATTTATTTTCAAAACAAAAACACATTCATTAATTCGACATTAAGGCTGGCGCCACACTGAGCGTATCTTTGTCTTTGACGTCGCGTTAAATTCGCAACAATATTCCGCAGCGGATTTAGTCTGCAACAAAAACACGTGCGTACGCAGTGCGGACGACCCGTCGAATGTGGCGCGTTGCTTTAAAAAAATGAGACGCGACGTCACCGATTTTACCTTGACGTAAGTTCGTAACCGAACAGACGCCGAAGCGAATTTTCCGACAGCGGAAAACAGCGCAAGGAGAAACTCCTGCACAGACTCTCGAGTCTATATAAAGTTGAGGAAGAAAAAGAAGAAAAAAACTAGGAGTCTGCGTGTTTCCGAGATTTTTATTTAGTAATTTTATTTACGTCATTTTAATATTAGTATTCAGACTCAATTTGGAATGGTTCCATTGTTTAGTTTTGTTAAGTACATTGTGTCACGTGTTGTTTCTAGGGAGGAATGAATGAAAAAACTGGAAATGAATTGGCGATTTATTAATTAATGATTAATTAATTCATTAAAGATAAATTATAGAAGTCTCACAGATGTGAAGCTAATATATATGAGCAAAGTGGATGGAAGTCTCTTATACGATGGCTCAGGCCTTACAATTAAATAATTAATTAATTAAGGTGAACATTGCATTGTGTAGTGTGATCACTTAAGTCAGCTCATACAGGTTTTAAGCCCTTAGCCATCAAATAAGAAACTTCCATCCACTTTTCTCATATATTAATTAGCTTCGTCTCTGCGAGACTTCTATAATTTATCCTTAATTACGAGTAATTAATTAATCATCCCTTTGAGGGAAAAATCCAGTAACTTTGTTCTTAGAACATACTTTCATATAAAAATATTGATTAACTAATTATTCAATTTTAAGTTTTTTTTTCAATATACACTGTTCCGTAATATATTACTCGTATCTAAACAGTTTTTTATCGCTGGGTGTTACCCAGCGATAAAATACGATAAATACGTGTTACACGTATTTATCTAAACACTTTATTTTCGCTGGGTAACACGTATACGTACTCGCACGAAGAATTTATTGATTATTTTTAACGTCAGTCAGGTACTTCACTCGATATGGCGCTTCGCAATTAACGACTGGTCACCCTGGGCATCGTCTCGTGGCTCGCGCATACTTCACAGCGAATCGAACCGTTAAACTGAACTAAACGACAACCGAACTCTTGCGCCGCAGTTCCGTATTTATTGCTTTTCGGTTTTACCAGGCGTTTCCCGAATGTTGTAGATCACCTTAGGCCGTTCTCGATCCTTCGACAGTGTTGTGATAATTGAAATAATTGACACAATTGTAATAATTGACAGTGCAAGGAATTCGGACAGTGCGCAATTCCTTTTGCTTGCCATTCCGTGACAAAATGAATGCAACATTTAGATGCACGTTAATACGAGTTGTTCAAATGCCCGTTCGCCCGGGAGATGTAAGAGATTATAGAAAGGCGCATCTCAATAATTCAGAAATAGATATAATCGATAAAACGGTAGGCGGACGCGAGACCTCCGCTGGGGAAAGTGGGTAGACCTGTTTTATAACAATCCGGCGAATATTATGAATATTTTTTTCTTGCCCTAGAAAAGTTGCGCGTATGCCCTAGGGCAGTGTTTCCCAACTATGGGTCGCGACCCACTAGCGAATATTAGGTGGGTCGCAGTCACAATACCGCGCAACACGTCTTGTCCGGGTCATATCATGTTTATTGTAGAAAACGAAGTGCAACAAGATGTCAATGTAGTTTCCGCGTTGTCACTCATTTAACAGAGTTGAAAAATAACTTAAACGCTTACTTCGAAAAGGATCATAAAGTTCGACGGGATAAACTGTATTTGTAATCCATTTCAAGACAAGATACCAACTGAAATGTCAACACAAGCAAGTGAAGAGCTATTGGTTTATTGGAAGATACGTCGCTGAAAAATACTTTTAATCGCAAGCAATTACCAAAAATCTGGCTTTTAGTTGCTGAAATTTATCCCTGCTTGTCTCACGAAGCCAAGCAAGTCCTCCTCCCCTTCACCATCTCATACTTATGTGAAGTGGGATTTTCTGCCATAGTTTCTATTGAGACTAAATAGATAAATAAATTGGACGCATCGAATTCACTGCGATTAAAAGTGACTAAAATTAAAGTCGACGCTAATGCTGTTATGGCAAGAAATAGGCAATAAATGTATGCTTCCTATTAAAATATCACATATTAATATTTTTATTAATAAAAATTTCGATTATATTTGGACGTTTTTCTTAATTGAACAGTCTTTCGCATAGTTACAATATGTATTAGGAATATGTGAGACAGGAGGTGGGTCTCGAAAATTGAATTTTTTTGGTGGGTCGCGGTCCTGTCAACTTTGGGAACCACTGCCCTAGAGTCGTTAACATAGTTTTTGGGTAGATACTTGCAGGGTAGCGTAATAGCGAGAGTCTCGCTTTTCAGAGCCCCTGAATCACTGAAAGTAATGTACCAATTATTAATTAAATATTAATTCAATGTTACGACGCAGAATATTGGTCACTTATATATACAGTAACAGACTCGATTAAACGGACTAACTGTTGTCGTAAGTAGGGAATGCAATCCCGAACCCGCGAAACCGAGATCCCGTGAGATCTCGAGGCATTTTACGAGATCAATCCCGAACCAAAAAAATCGGCCGGGGTTATCGGGATTGATCAGCATTTTTTATGTTTTGTATTTTTAATTGTATGTCTGTAGAGCTTTTAGTAAGTACTTAAAACTTATGTTCATGTCACATTTAAATAATGAATATAGCTTTGAATAATATTTGCTATATTTTATCAACCTAACATAGTAATAAAAACTACTAATAGTTAGTAGTTTTTACTCTACTACATTGACTGATTGATGCTTGGAAAAACGCCTATGAAAACTTTAATGCAATGATTAATAACGAACATTTTATTAAAATTGCTGATATTAAAATGCAAGACATTGTCGTTCAGCTCTATAAACAAAAAAACACACAAGTATTCGGGATCCCGATCCGTACGGATCCCGATCCGTAGGGATCCTGCGGGATTAGATATTCTAATCTCGAGGAATCCCTAAAGGGCAATCCCGACTCGGGATTGCATTCCCTAGTCGTAAGGCAATCTCATTTTTTTAATGAATCAATAATATTTATTTGATCTTCAAACGATATCACCACCCTCTTAAGCTTTGGCATTTTTAAGCACAGACGTGACACGATGAAACGCAACAGAGTATTGATTGTACCTTACTATCAAAAACAATAAAACAGTTGCGACATGTCAGTGCACGCACGGATTAAACTAGTGATGGTCAAATTGTTATTTCAATCGGTTATTTTCGGTACAGTTATTTGAGATTGATATCAGACTGTAACGATGATTGGTAAATAAGATTGCCCATCGAATTGCGAAAAGTAATTTGCCAAAAATACATGCAATCACATACAGATCTCAAATAACGGTTAGTGTATCACCGGTTAAAATATCATCACTAGATTAAACTACCCAACCTGACAATACGGATAATCGCGAATCCTTATAACTACGGTTCGGATAAGCGAGTCTCTTCTGTATTAGGTTTTTTAGGAACACAAAAATCCTGCTTTTCGGACTCAAACACTTCCCCAAATACTTCAATAACTCAATACTTCTCAAATACTTGCAAAATTTTATTTATTTATCTTAATTATTTAGTTCCACACATATATTGTGTGGGTAATAACATGATTTCACTCAAACATATTGCATTCCATCTAGTCATTTAAAAATTTTTACAACAAAATTTTTGCACTCCTGTTTAAACCTCCTTATATGTAATCTATCTACCGCACTGAGTAGCAGTATGTCAGACAGCTTTGACTTGTACACCTAATTTGTTACTTATAAATAAATAAATTAACATTATTATTTAAGCTGTAATTTTTATTAAAGCTAATTTTACCACTCTAGAATAAAGCGGCACTGTAGATAAAGTGTCGCGACCAATTAATTTGAATTTATTAAATATCAAGTAAACTGCTTAGAGGGTTTTGTATTAGACTTTTTTTACCTTTCGAATTCATGTTGAACCTGAAACTTATGTTGTTTAGTACAATAAGGTAGTTAGTAAAATTGTCAAAGGTGTAGAGGTGATGCACTTGTAGAAGTATATTAGGCTGTCTAGTCGCATATTGAGTACCTACTCAGAGTATCGTAGAATCTAAGGAATTGAAATCGGAAAAAATCTAACACATAAAATAGGTAATAAAAAGATTTTAGCTTTCGAAAATGTAGACTATATCATTTTTTTTTTAATGCAAGTGTGAGATTTGTATTTAGCCATCTCCCTCATACAAACAGCCGAACAGCGCGGTCAGACTGAAAAGGACCTTCAAAATAATTTAATAATGAGAAATAAAGTCATATTTCTACACATATTAAAGGAAACACGTTCTAATTGTGAAGTTGCAATTTCAGAACAAAGTTCTGTGAATTATTAAACAATTTTTATTAATCAATTAGAAAAGACATACACAAAAAATCAAATTAACGAAAAAATATTTTAAATTCCATCGGGACTCGAACCACGGACCTCCAATTCTATCCGGGAATGGCATTTAAAATATTTTTTCGTTAATTTGATTTTTTCTGTATCTCTTTTCTAATTGATTAATAAAAATTGTTCCATATTTCTACATCCACGGAATCATTTGAGAAGTCCTCCCAAATCCTCTAGAATTATCACAGTAAATTTTAAACTCTGCCATTTTGAAACACGATGGTAGTTCGGCGTGATTATCGAACATATCCAGAATAGTTAGCAGGTCAATTTTTCGGAAAAGTTTGTTCGAAATCTGATATAAACTAGGGAAATTGCGGGAAACTGGTTTTGAGCACACTCCTAGTCGTGATCGAAAATGCACTGAAATTAATTTTCGTCATGAGATCATCTGGAGCACGCAGTATTTCCAAAAAAGGATTTTTTAAAATTCTTTTTAAAAATTGAGAAAAATATTAGTTTCAAAAAACTATTAACATATATATCACGATAATTGCACGATAACTATTGTACGATTATCTTATTCAGCAATGAACATAAATTGAATAAACTACAGATCAAGTCTCTGAGGGCCATTTGCAACCATTCTCCCTTCCTCGCGTCCTTGTAGGGCGAGTTTTTATTGCGATGACCTAATATAAATTAGAAAATAATGTTGGGTATTGTTTACCACGCCTGTATTAGTTTCACCTGTTTGTATGTTTGTCCTTTTGTCTGTGTATCTGGACATAAATTTGCAATCGATATTTCATCCGCTTCTCAATGTCTAATTGAGCTGAAATTTTGCACACGTGACAATACACAATGACAATACATGAATCAATTATCAGATTCACTAATTCATCAGATAATCTATCATAATTAATTAATCAAACTTTTATATGGGAAATTAGTTAATGAGCTCGCAAAAAAAAGATGGCGCTAGTTTTCTAACGAAGTGATTTTGTATGTTAAAACTAGAAAGAAAAAAATTATATTATATGAAAATTAAAAAAAAAACTAATTACGCTCTTATTCATATGCACCTACTAAAAAGTAAATAATATATTTTCAAAACAACTTTTTTTGATTCACTCTCCGAATAAAAGCGTGGGGCTTTCCCTCCATCTATATCTATATCGTAAGCCTATATCACCCACCTTTTATTTGGAAAGTGAATAAAAAATTGATTGAATCAAGAATCGCCGTGCGAATTGTGCACATTTATTTCGAAAATCGTGGTATCTTAATCATATTTATACACTAATGGCATAAAGTTATCTTTCCTATAAAGCCAATACCATGGCCATTACCATCATTTTTATTTATATTATTTCATTATAAAGTTCTATACCCTTAAAAAACACCCTATACTTCATAAGTTGGTTATTTTATTTATTTATGTCTTTGTTTACATAATAATACTATTTTATCGTTTATTAATATTCAGACTTATATAAAAATCTGTTTTATTCGATCATATGATTTCTGCATTCCTACGTTGCTATTTCTCTGTTTTTTTACCATTCTCTGGTTGTTTATTGTGTTGATTTCGTCCTTTGTAATTTACGGCTTCTTTTTCTTTCTATTTGAAATTCTCATTTTGTTTGCATTTCATTTATTACTAGCTGTATCCCGTCAAAATGACGGAACATTGGTTTGCGTCTCTGTTAGCTATATCTATACTCTCTTTTTGGCGGTCCACGGAGTGGCAGCGGTAGCAAAATGCGTTTGCGGCTGGTCCGGGTTTGCTGGCCCGGGGTTCAAATCCCGTCTACGGCCGTTTAATTTGGTTTTTATGGCGGGAATTCGAACGAAATTACGGACGGAAAGACAGACAGACATATGGACGGGCAGACAGACAGACAACGAAATTATTATATTTGATGTCCACGAATATCTGTAAATATGTATTCCGAATATTTTGGCATTCTATTTTTATTTTTAAAATGTTGTTAATGAATATCTTTGTATTCAACTTTAGTCCTTCTTTCCTTCATGATTCTCATCGCTCTGTTTTGTTGAACTTGTCATTTTTAAGTCTCCTTTGTTACTCAACTATAAAATAGTGGAGCGATATAAAAAACCAGGAGCAATTCTGGATTTATAAATTATTATGTCTGTTTCTCGAGTCAACTTTTTTATTCTTCTCACGAATGTATATTTTTTGCAATTATCTTAGTTACGTATTCAAAGTTTTTTTTAACGATGGAAAAACAAGTAATTCTGTTTAGTATTATCATTAGAAATTTCGCATATTTCTATGACGTAGATTTTCGTCAAAATGAAATAATAAGATAAAGAAACAGGCAGGAGCTAAAGGTGAGACAGGTTTCGCAAAAAAAATTCCGTCGTAAAAAATAGAGCCTTTTATCGTTGAAAAACAGACACACTTTAATATTATTATTTCCCAAGTATTATTTCTAATGTAGGCACTTTTATACAATCATAGGGGTGGTAGAATTACATAAGCAAATAACTTTGAGACAATTTATTGCGCGACTTTGGTGTGGCGGTCCCAGAAACGCTCCAATGGATTCGGCAGTTTGGCGAGCATGTGGGAGTGGGAGGGCGTGGGCCCCGACAAATGAGACAGCATTTTTTTATTACTCTTGTGTAGAATCCCACGCACGGTTTTACTGTGTGTTTTGGTTGAAATTCGTTCAACATTTACCGTTATATTCTGAGTAAACATTCGGGACAAATCTGACGTTTGATATTCACACACACCTGGACATTAACAGCGCGACGCAAATCGCCGGCACCGGGAATGAATGAGTGAAACAAAATAAGGGATGACGATGCGATGGGACAGGGTGTGAAGAAGGAGCGAATAAGTGAACTGTATTTCGATAAAGTAGGAAAGGAAAGAAATGCAGAAGCCGAAACTTACCGCCACACGAATAGTTTCTTCTTCTTCTGGAATCACTGCGATGTAACCTGAGGCACTTTGCACTCTTCTGCGAATTTGGCGATAAACGATTGCCTGCGAGAAGATTTGATCCTTGATGCTCGATGACAACTGGACAATTCTCTTACCACGACTAACAATGTCGCACACACGACATGACAGCTGGATTTCGACTATTTTAGTTAAATGTTAAAGGGAAGGAGGGAGAGGGGGGTCGACGCCAAATGAGCCACTTTCGCGTTACGCCTGGATATAGGCAATACCGAAAAAATATCAAACGAATACATTAATTTAAAAAAACGCGTTATGTGTCTCAGACAGAACGTCACGACGAGACTACCAGGTGAATCGGGTAGTCGTTGTGTGAATTTGAATCTTCTTTACTACAGCAAAAACGCGACAATTTTTACTCCCTTTATATTAACTCGTGGCGTCTGCTCGTTTGCCGTCAACAAAAACTTTGGATCGATTTTTGACCCTTTTCCCGTGATCCAATCGAGCTGAAACATGGCAAGTAGACTCGTGGCGACGATCAAGAAGATCTTTCAAATTTTCGTTAAAAAAAAAAATAATTATGGTATAATTTCGGATTTTTATAAATTTTATTGGTTTTTTCAAATTGTAATCATTAGAACATTTTGATTACGGCGGCTCGATAACGTCGCGGAATATTTTGTAAATTTGAATTACTCCGTCGGTATGCATAATAGGTACTTCACTATGAATGTCGAAAATCTAAATTGACTGACAAATGTTTTTAGAATTTAATTCAAAGCATGAAGTGTCTTATAAAAGCTCAAAATATCTGACATTTTAGAAATATATTAAATTACTGTAAGTTTAGTGTTACGTTATATGTTTTTATTCGTATGACGAAACAAGCTAGATGAGTGAGGACGAGAAAGAGTTAAACTAGGTAAAAGATTTTTGAAGATAGTTTTGTCCGTGCGCATTTCATGCCGCAGCCTAATCTACCGCATTTAAATATAATATCCATATATTCACGGAAATGTACAAGGCCGCTATAGCGTAATTGGATAACGCGCCTACCCCGGATAGGAGGAGATCCGTGGTTTGAATCCCGGTAGCAGCCAAGTATTTTTTCGTGTATTTAATTTTTCTGTATGTCTTTCTAATTGATTAATTAATTTTGCTTTAAATATGTAACAATATTATTTGACAATTTAATTCCAAATATAATTGTACCTGCGTACAAAGTATATGGGAAATGTATGCGATCAATGTCACCTGTAGTTGATGTTCTACTGTGGATCTTGAAAATGTAACTACTCATCCTAGTCTTCTTATAATTCAACGAAACGTCTTCCAAAATTTCAGTCATTAATGTGGAAAAAGCCGTTAAACTAAATTGATTTCCTAATCACTCGTTCAAGGGAACTAAAAATAGAGCCCTCTGTCGGTCGGAAGTCATTTCAAATTTAATTTATGGACCCAAAGTTCTCGAAGGTTCAAGCAGACGCGACGGTTCGATAATGTCCGATCAAAGACCTTAATAAAAAATGAAATTAACATTCTTCGTGGACCGCTTCAGACAATTTAAAGATATTCCGATTATACTTTAAAGATTAATGATGTATAGATTAAATGATGATTAATGAAATGAACAAAGTTTGAAATGTCAATTTCTAACTGTATTAACCGATCAAGAAGAAGAAGAGAAAAATTGTTCTTTCTCCTTCGTCGTCGTAATGGTGTCTCCAGGTATTATTAACATAGGTATTAATTAAGATAAATTATAGAAGTCTCACAAAGACGACGCAATTTGTATGGAAAACGTGTATGCGAGCCTTTGCAGGGTGGCCCAGAACTTAAGCTCTATATGAGCTGGCTTAAGTGATCACTTTACACAATGCAACTATTCAGAAATCCAATATGACAAAATGTAGTAATTGTGGTCTCAGAACGTATATATATATATATATATATATAAAAAGAAAATTTCTGAGATTTTGATTCTATGAGATTATTTGGAGAAAACCCAGCGTTCTCAATGTCCCCGTGTATATACTAAGCCATGAAATTATCCGTATCGCACTTCATTTTACGTTTATTGTACGTTAAACATCAAATACCGTTTCATTGACCGATTATGTTCGGTTCGTCAGTTGAGTGATTTGTTCTTCGAAATTTGATAGATGTGCGGTCGGTGAGTGTTACATCGTGTAAAGTGATCACTTAAGCCAGCCGTATGACAGGTCGTAAGCCCTGTCGACGCCCAAAAAAGCCTACAATACATACTTTCCCATGTAAATAGCTTCGTCTCTGTGAGACATATACATTTTATCTATATTCTTTTTTTTAATTTTTTTCAAAAAATCCTTGTTTACAAATAAAGGTACTTAATACTAATTTAACAATAAAAATATAAAATAAAATTACACATTTTTTTGTTGTTGTTAAATTTGTGGATTATGCTACTCTACTAGGCTGCGCCTGTCCCAGAGTGGCGTTATAGAACACAATTATAATATTTTTTTGAACTCGTCAGTAATATTTATTTTCATAAGGTAGTAATTATGTATCTACAAAGTATCAAGTGCAATGTTAGTGATAAGTTGAGTGAGTCATAAGTCCAAGTGTAAATATGTGTAGAATAATTGTTTAATGTAAAAAGGGTTGTTTAAGATTATTTTTTATTTTCCATAATTAATTAATTTATTTATATAGGTATATATTTTTATTTATAGACATTATTATGCAATTACGGTAAGTAAATTCTCAGTTGCTGTTCTACCTTTGGAGATAAGCCAGTTGTTTGCTAAAGCTTTTATTTTATTAATTGAGTATATTCTGATTTTCGGAAAGTCTGTTTTAAATATGTTAAATATTTTAGGCCCTACGTATGAGTAATTTTTCTGTCCATGTGTTGTCTTAGTTTTTTGGTATTTCGTCAAAGATTCGTAATGCTTGTCTAGTATTTATTATGTGAATGCGAGTTACCTGTTGCTGTAAGGTGGTTTGTGTTTGTGATGTAGAAGATGAGGGTAGACTTAACGAACAGCTGTCTAACGTCCAGTACATTAAATTCTCTGAATAGTCTGTCTGATGGGTATATAAATGGTTTCTTATTAATGACTCGGAGCAAGGTTTTTTGTGCCGTTATAGCTGGTTTTAATGTGGTTTTGTAAGTACCTCCCCAACTTGGAATCGCATTGTTCAAAAATGACTGGACAAGAGCATAATATATAGTTTTGAGTTGCTGTTTATTAAAAATATTACGTATGGATTTAAATAGATAAATGAGTTTTAGAAGTTTGTAACAACACTTTTTATGGAAACAGGTTTTTCTACATGAGAGCATTGTAAAGTTACAAAATAATCAGACATAGGTACATGAAATAACATAAGTTATATACAGGGCTTTATGAAAAACTTTAATAACCTCGCAAGACTATATTCATGGCTTTTTTACAAAACGTTGCACTATTATTACAGTAACTTATATAATATAGATTAAGAAAATTCATTCGTTTCAATACGAGTTAAATAAAACGATAAAAACCTTGCAGAAAATGTAACATTAAGGTTTTTATTATTTTATTTGACTTGTATTAAAGGGAATGAATTTTTCATATTCGGTACAAGTTACTTTAATGATAGTCCAACGTTTTTAAAAAAAGCAAAATTAGGTGTCGCATATCTTTCGACTCATAACTAAAGCAGGAATATAATCCTGCGAGGTTATTAATCTTTTCCAAATAACCCTGTACAGATATAGAATAATTGAATGTAACTTGATTTCACAGGGCTTGCTCATTCTAATAATACAATAGTTTATAGACAGTTCTATGCAGTTTTCGCTTTAATGTCTGAATGGAAGTCGGAATATGCCGAGTAATTGAGAATATTGAAAACGCAATCCCCGCGCAGTTGCACGAATTTCTCCGTAAAGTTACAACAGCGGTATTGTTCAGTTTGCGCCATGAATTCACTTTGTGCTTCTGGTTGTGTTTAACCTTTCCGTAGCCATGCAGTAGCAAAGTTCTACCGAGCCGATTAAACCTGTAATTATTTGCATAAATGCACCCAAAATCGGCCAAAAGAAAACCAATTATGTGATGCGAATTTTTTATTAATTAATTTTTATTTTAATACACACACGGAACAACGTGCCACTGAAAAAGTAATGTACTTAAAAAATGTAGTAAGTGATATATATATATATATAAAGATATATGAAAAGAGATACGATTAACAAAACATTAAGCAAATGATATAGAGTATTTAAAAATTACAAAAATAAAAAAATCAAACTAAAATGATTATTTATGAATTGATCTTCTTCTAAGGGCCGGTTGTTTCACGTTGGATTAAAGTAAGCGTTCGTTTAAAGCATAGATTTTTACGTTCTCCACCAATCAAACGATCCGTTTTCGTAAATATCTATGCTTTAAACGAACACTTACTTTAATCCAACTTGAAACAACCGGCTCTAAGGGTTCACTCGATCTCCGGCGATCTTCAGCTCTGTGTAGGAGGCACAATTCATATCTTGGCACACTTGCTCAAGATATTCACGGCAATCTTTCCCTCAACCACTCCCTTCAGAATAGTTTGTAGAAGATTTTCATGCCGTAGTATATGTCCCATCCATTTTGCACGCCTTTTAGAAATTGTATTTAACCGGTCGTATGCCAAGCAATTTCACGCACGATTGCTGTTTTAGACATGTGATGGTTATATTCATGTAAAAATCAACAATAATCGCTAAGAAGTTGCAGTTTCTGGTTTCTCAATATACAGACTTCAATAATTACTTGTACAATAAGTACTTAATTATTATGAAAATAAGTAAAGAAATTTACTGTCAGAAATGCATGCACATGTTTATCGAATAAAACCATGGAAGCAATATCACTAAGGATATTGTATTTCAATATTTTTGTTCTAAATATATCAAAGAATATAAAAATACTTTTTAACACTTTTTTAATTTAAAAAAAAAACTTTTTTTTAACACTTAAATAACACAATTAATGCGCGGTTCGAAGACGACATTTGGAATGATTTTTTGTCCAGTTTGCGGGGCAAATGAGGTTACTTGACAAATAGAACTCGTTCATTCATTCAAAAACTTGAGATATAACCGCATCCCTTGTAATATGTCACTTTGGAACAACACTATGGAAATTTCTAAAACACCATACAGTACTCTAGGATTATCTACTACATAGAAATGAAAAAATGTTCTCACTGATTCGAAAAACCAACTTCTGACAAGTAGAATGTCTACTTTTGTGCGATAATTAAACAGAAATGTTACTCAGCGATAATTAAGAGTTTATAGGCGAGTGATAAATTGCGAAATACTGTGAATTCAAGACTAGTGTCAAATCACATTTAATTCGCGTTAAGTGATTATTGTCAAAATATTAAAATAATTTTTTTAAATATATATAAATCGTCACATAATTTTCAGTTTTCATTTGTCTTCTCAAACTATGACCCGTGACAATACTTTAGATGTTATCTACGATAAAAATATAATTTGTATTGTGATAAAAAGTGATCATTAAAATTAATTTAAAGAGTAAGTGAAAGTAATGACGTACATACCAATATAATAATGTCTCTCTAACTCTCAATAATCATTGTCTCTAATAACCGCCGGACCGATCGACTTAAGAAACATCAGTTTTCTCTTCTTCAAGACCTTAAATACCTTCAATCCCCAATGCCCATAATCTTTTCGACAAATATATACAGTCTATTGCCAGAGATTTTTTCAGAGATATCTCACGGTTTGCTGAGGGTTAAACCTGCAGAAACTATTGCCGATGATATTTCAGACTGCGGTGGACTGCCTAAGGGTGTTAAACAATGGTGCCGTGCTCTTCTCGGCGGAACAGAGCCATGTGAAAAGCTGTTGCGTGGGAGTCTGGGAGGCTCCTCCATACGCCAGATGAACTGGGTTCAGTCTGTTTACATTTATCATAGAAGTTTCCAGGAAATTCAACAAGGCAACCGTGCAGTAGGGTGGGCCACAGTTGTATGAAGAAATTTTTTTTTTATGATTTCTATTAGGCACATCAAGAAAAGGGTGCTAAATGATGTTTTTAGCTTACTTATAAAATTTCATTACAATGGCATATCATCTTCTGCCTCCGGATTGACTTTAAAGAACACATATTTTGGAAAAAAAATCTCATTTTTAACGAGTCTTTACAACATGATTTAAAAAGTTTAAAATGCATAAAAAGTTAAATAATAAATCGAAATATACTTGTACGAGTTAAATTTATTTATTACAAGTAAATGTTTATGAAAATGGCATTGATATTATTATTTTTTATAATGTTTGAAACAGCCGAAAAATCCTTCATATTATCGAATTTTGGCATGGCTTTCCGAAATAATATTTGTTTTTTTATGAAGCCTTCTCTCTCAGATTTTTTACAAAATGTGGATGAAGCTTCTGTCACAGTCTTGACTGCCCTTTCATCGGCTTTCTTACGGCATGGCAGGCGTAGTAATGAGAGTTATCTTTCTGCTTTTGAACGACAAACAGTTGGATGTTTTTTTCAGGTATGGATTTCAATATTGATGGATCGGATATATTATCCTGCCAGTCAATGAGATCTGTGTAAGACAACGCATCCAATTTTATAGTGGGTAGTTGAAACAAATCAGTCAGCATTGCGATTAATAAATTTTCAGAGTGTGCGAAGTAACTGTTTCATTGAATTACAGATTCTATTATGGCTTTCAGTTCTGTGGACAAATATCCTGTTGCAGTGATGAGTTTGAACAGGTGCCGTGCTCCATCTTTACAGGAAGGGTGAATTTTTATAGCAAACCATGTTGGGGCGTAAGCCTTGACGATATACGTAGCAAGAATTACTAAGTTTTTAGAAGGAGATTCCATTAAAACATACAAACACAGAATTCGATTAGGATGAGTTAGCATCGGGCGTGAGACATTTTGCCTGGGATTTGTTAACTAAATCCTTAGGAAACATGCCCGTTGAAATCGCTGAGACTATTCAGAATAAATATAAGGTACAAGGTATTAGCACTGACCAAAGATATATAAATACCTTATATATGTTTGGTCAGCTAATACCTTGAACAGAAAACTCGGGTAACTCTGTTGAAATACGTTGAAATCGAACAATTGGCCTTTTTTCCAACAAAAATATTTTGGGTCCCAATGTGCCACCATCAATATGTAGAAATAAGTGCCGAAACGGTACTTCATTCATATGAAGTAAGCAGATAATCCACTGCAACGGTTTACCTAATCTGTTTTCAAGCAGGTGTATGACACCTCCATATTTACCAACGTTCATGTTAGTTCCATCATATGCAACAGCCACCAAAGACTTCATAGATATTTCTGATTTCAAAAAAAAATTGGTGATTGCTTGGTCTATACATTTCGATGTGCCAGAAGCTGGAGCAAATACAAATGCATTCGTAAATATTCTTACACTTACAAGACAAAATCTCAAACAATATTTAACTGGTACGGCGAAATTCTTCTAATTTCTTCTTTGGTATTTGATATTTTCAAAGATTATTGGATTTCAGATGATACCTTTTCAAAGTCACTTTCCGTCGTTTTTTTTTGGATACTAGGAATAGAAGCTCTTGACTATATTTCTACAATTTTTGCAACGAAAATATTCTCTATTTCCTAAGTAAGTGGGTTCATTATTAGTTTTATTATCACGTTTTATCTTTTGCCGATTCCACTCAGAACTTTATAACATCTTCATAGGTTGGTAACATATTACTTTTAATATCACTTGAATCGCCAAACAACGGACATATCTGCTTTTGACGCGTACGAACCATACTAGAAATAAGGAAAACGAGCCCGACACAACCTCGAGTAATTGCGGTCAGAGCTATATTGACACTGACTAAATACGTGAGCAGGGCGCACGTACGCCCTAGGTATTTTTCGACTCTCCCATACTGAACCCACTAACCCCTCATACTTGCAATCATGATATACATTGTCTATGCTTGAAGAAAGTTACGTTTATTGGTTTGGAATCCTAATGAGAACATATCTCGAAAAAAAAAGAAAAACCGTCATCAATCCGGAGGCAGAGAGACTTATTAGAATGTGATGATATTTTACATGTGTTAATTTGAGACCATTTGGCACCTTTTTATCAATGTGCCCCTTAAGAAATGACAAAAAATAATTTTTGGCCCACCCTACCGTGCAGGCACAAAGAATTTTTTATTTAATTTTTATGTTATGTTATGGCATATTGGATTGCAAAACTATAGAAGGTTTTTTAAAATACATAAACATAGACAGACACCCTGCTTTCGACACGGTTTTGCAAATTAGTACAGCCCAAAGCTGACAACGTGTAGATGCTAATTACAATAATTATTTAGTAAAAGTGTATAAATTTTTTAGAGTTGATGCACTTGCAGTGGTAGAATCGACGC
This sequence comes from Agrypnia vestita, assembly GCA_016648135.1. Classification (NCBI taxonomy): domain Eukaryota; kingdom Metazoa; phylum Arthropoda; class Insecta; order Trichoptera; family Phryganeidae; genus Agrypnia; species Agrypnia vestita. The sequence continues at coordinate 59,680 of JADDOH010008486.1, forward strand.
TCTAGTCGCATGTAGAATACGCAGAATATCTTAGACTCTAAGGAAATGGAAAAAAATAGACACACCTTACTTTAATAGTCTAACAATAACCCTCTTAAACTTACTTTAAGAGGGGTATTGTTAGACTTTTTTATGTGTAACACATTTACGCTCGGTTTGTGGGACAAATTTCGTGAATACGACGACGGAAATGTGTAACAGAGTGTAGGAATGAAAAAATTGTTCCGATTTCGAATTTATTCATTTCATTCGCAGGTTCAAAATTAACATAAGGCGTCGGAAGAAAATGTGTAATTAGAAAAATTAGGGTAATGTTGAATTTAGATTTGTAATATCTCAGAATAACTTTGATTTGGAAAAAAACTCTTCAAAAAAATAATGTACAACATATTATTTTAAACATTCCGATAAAAAAATTGTTGTAAAATAATTTTTTCTTAAATGAGGCGATTTAAAAATACCATTTAATGAAAAATTTGAAAAATATCAGCCGTTCATTTGTCATATACTTTTCAAATATAAAACTGTTTTAGCGATATAAATTCACATACATGTTTAAGTACCTATCTTTTTGCATTTGGCTTTTTTCACACGATTTTAAGGTTTTGTCTGCGAGTATGAAGAAATAAATTATTTTGAAATTTTTGATGTGATTCATGCGAAACCGCAGAATTCTTTACAGAGAAACGAACTAAAACGCCATTGAGAAAAGATGTTACACATGTATTTGACTGTGACTGATGTATTTTTTCAATTTTTTCTTATTCTGTCAATTCATGTTTTTTTTTAATTTTTTTATTTTTTATAGTCATGCATGGTCTGCACATTATACTGTTCACTCCAATAATATTGAACTAGTGCGGCACAAATTTTTGAGAGTTGTTAATTTTAAATTACATATACCAAAAGTGGGCATAAATTGTAATTTTCTATTGCCTCTAATTAAACTAAATAGGTTATCCGACAGAAGGAAAATTGCTGACCTCATATTACTGTATAAAATCGTAAATAATTATTACAACAGTTCACAACTAACGCAGCTAATTTTTCACATCCCTTCCCTTCCGGGAGCACTAGACAAAGTATATCGTTTCATTGTGACTATGTTAGTGTAAATTATCTTTATAGCTCACCTATTTAGAAAGCTCCATAGGTTAGGAAACGAGTATGGCTACCTATAGGATGTTTTTTCGGAAACACTAGCCGCCTAAAAGAAAGCTCTTCTGGACGAATTCGATCGTTTATAATAAATTATTGATGTCATGTATATATTTTGTTTCCGCTTTTTGAATTTCATATTTCATTTTATTTTGTTGTAATTCCAGATTTGATTTGTTTGCCATGCTTACAATTTTTCATTTTGTTGTAATTTTGTTTGTCTCTTGAATTTCAGACTTGCTTTACTTATTTGCTTTTAGTTTTATTGCTTTTTGAGTTTTATATTTGATTGGTTTATTATTTATTCATTTTTTGTAATTTTTTAATACTTTATATCATTTGTTTAATGTTTTGTTAATCACATCTCTTTTTATATGTCTTTATATATCACTTTTTACATTTTTTAAGTACAATTTTTTTTTAATGGTACGTTGTACCGTGTATGTATTAAAAAATATCATAGTAGGTACATAATTTCATGAATTCAATAAAACATTCATACAATAAAAACGTTTTACTCGCCATAAAAAAGCTGACGCTTGTGCTTATGGGAGGAGTAATCACATCACTTCATTTCATGGATATTATTATTGTATTGCATTAATATAAAACTTGTATAAAAAATAATACAAAAATGTATTTAAAAAATTGTACATTGTATTGATATAAAACATTAAATTTTTTATTAAAATAAGCAAAGGTGACTTCGATGTTGGCTTTAAAGCATAAATTTGTCTGTGGATTATTGGCACAAACTTTTTTGTGAATGTTGCCTTAAAGAAAAAAGCTTATTAGCGTCCAATTTTGCCAACTGGTAGAGTTATATCATGAAACTTAATGAGAAGAAAGTTGCAGCTCGACATCGATTGTTTTACGTTTATTATAACATCCACTTGTTGGAAATAAAGACCACATTCCCTAGTGCAGGCCACAAATAGTTGGGCAAAACTGCGCACGTCATTGATTAAAATAGGAACTGGAAGTATAGTCGTGATGTAGCGAAAATTTAGGCAATAAAAGTCAACGTTTTTTATGAGTTCCGCTACTGTGTAACGCTCCATGATTAATTCTATTAGGATATAGATGACAGCTGTAAAATAAAAACTTTAAAAAAAGTTTGACAGCTAAAAAATTGTTTTGCAATTCAAATCCGACACTTCTCGTTGAAAAACACGTTAGTTTATATTTATTTATAAGCAAATGGGAGATTTAAAAATATCATATTAGGTCCTTACATGTGAAATTAGCGTTTTGCCGTACTGGCAAATTTGATCTCAAATATCTTCTCTTTGGTTAGGAATTCCAAATCCAAATTTATACAGCTATTTACTCATGTATTTGTGTTCTGAAAATTATAATTCATTTGTTTTTTCCTCAATTGTTTTGTTCTTTGCGTCACTCAGTTTACAAAATGAAAAACTTGAAATATCGCGTTATTTACGAGTACGAGTTCCACCGTGGCACCCGTGCTGCAGAAACGGCTCG
>JADDOH010008487.1:0-58416 GCA_016648135.1 Agrypnia vestita
CATCTGTGTGTCCTTGCCTACGCAAAACTCTTCCAATACAAATAACACGTCCGGTAGTCCTCAGGTGAGCGCGTCTCTTAGCTGCCCGAGCAGGTATAGAAAATCAGTCTGAGTATCGCTCAAATGTTCATAATTTCGTCAATTTTGCTCCGATTGACTTGAAATTTTGACACAATATTCTTGCGATGTTATACATTCATTTAAAAATTAAAAATAAAATGCAAAAAAAAAGTTTAAAACCTTACCCCCCCCCTTAAGATGTTTAGTCTCTGCTAATGGTTTGAATCGCCAGATGTCGCCAGGTAGGTATTAATGCCAGAGTAACAAATTTAGATTATGAAAAAGCACGTTTATCTCCAATCCCTTTACTTGCACTGACAGAAAATTGATAGAAAAAATAAAATAAAAAAGAATTAACAAAATACACACATAAGGTGTTACCCTAATATATTCCACCCCATTGAAAGAATGCTTTCAACTTACTGCGCTAATTAATGCAGGCACCTAATCGCGAGGAACGGGGCTGCTGCTGTTCTGTATGTCTCTAACTTGTAAATTTACAATAACATAACCTTTTTAGGTTATTCATTTTGTTAATAAAATAAATGTAATAAAATAAAAATTGGAAAAAATATTCATTGTTAAATATAAAAAAAACGAGTGAGCCTTACAGTTGTCGCATACGATGTGTCATTTGACATCTCACGATTTAAAATATCAATTGAACAGTTGAAAAAATTGACAGAAATTAACCACAAAATTTTAAAAAGCAAATACGTACCTATATATTTATTAATTAGTAAATAAACGTATTTTTATTTAGAAATATGTTTGGTCAATTATATGTTTTTATTTATTTTCATAGATGGCGGTAATGTGCCGCCATACATATTATATGAAAACTATGAATAAGTGTTTAAAAATAATTACATAAAATTTGAGAATGTAAATCATTAAGAGTATTATTATTGTTTACAATAATAATAAAAATTACGTATTTATTGGATGATTTCGAAGATATAAGCCATAATATATCAAAGTTACAACATCCACATGCTTAACACCAGCCGTGTAGCATATATATAAAATCAGAAGCGTAGGCTGTTGGAAGTGTGCGTCTTCGCTGTGATGGCACTTGCTGGACATTAATTTGTTTATAAACGATGATTTTTTTATCGCACGCGCTCATTGGTCCAATTAAATTGGGCGCGGCTTATTTTCTGTTACGTATTTCCGTCCATTTTCACGAAATCACTGCCACAGATTGCAGTAAAGCGAGAGGAAAGATGTTACACATCAAAAAATGCCATGAACAATACACACACAGGTGTTGCCCTAACACAAGGATTGACAATTTTCTCTGTTCTCAGCCCTATTGCTAAACAACTTCACAGTTGCAATTGGCCCCCTTTTCCAGAGGCACCCTGAATCATTGAAAATTGGAAAGTAAAACTAGGAATAACACAGTAAGGGAAATGAAATAAGTATTTTCTTCTTCAATTGTAGCAAATTTATTATGTGGTAACATAATTATAGTTATATAAATTAACTTTGTTAAAACCACTTATTTATTGAAAAAAATCAACATGTTTCGAAGCCAATGGCTTCTTCGTCAGGATAACAAAAATAATATTTAAAAATCACAATTTTAAAAAGTATATGGAAAATGATAATATAAAGTACCTACTTAACATGAAAATAAATTTAAAAGATAACTATTTGCAAAAAGGACCTGATTATTTATAACATTCTATTTACTATTTACACTCTTCCTTATTTCCAAAATTTCTAATTTATCAAATTGTGATTCTGTATAATTTGTAAGTAAAATTTGTAAACCCTTATTAATATCAAAAGAATGATCCACATATTAAATAATAAAGATAAGGATAATTTAAGTTAATTTATATCAATTGAAATAAGTATTTATTAAGTTTTCGGCTTCCGTGTGGTATTCATGATTTTATATACACTCGGAATGTTATTAATAATCGTTTGATGCAAAATATTATATGTGTATGTATTGCTGTTTACAGTTTACGTTGTCTTGTGATATAATCATTTTAGTAGTCCTATGACTTAGGGCAAATAATCAATGAGACAGGCCCTGCACCATAAATCCACCCCTGGTATCAACGACTGTCAGATTAAGAGATTGTACATATTGAAAAGACAAACTTTTGAATGTTACAAGTACTTCAAGGCTGTTCGTGACAAAACAAGCCTATAATTGTTTAAAAAATTTCTGCTATAATAAAAATGTAACTTCTTACGCAGGAGCAGACAATAAAATTCTATGGAAACATGCAAAGCTATGAAAATTGGAACATTTGAAAATGTCAGACAGAGTTAAGTACTTCATTCTGGCACATAACTCAACCTGAATTGAAATGTTAATCACTCTCTTGTATAGAAAATGCGCATTTTCGACTTCTCACATTTCGTGGAATCTTGTGATAATGGACACATTTATACATTTCGTGGAAATTCGTGATAGTGGCCACATGCATACCGAGGCTACTCTTGTATTGCTTCTAATAAAAAATTCCTCCGGTAGGCTCTGGGATTTCACTGAAGAAACGAATCAATTAACATACTATTACCGATCACTGGTTTTCAAAATATTTTTCTAAAGCCTTCTCATCACGGATTTTCATTCACTTTAAATCCGATTTTAATGTCATTAACATCACAATAATGAAAAAACTAAAAAAATTATATTGGTAATAATAAATATTTAAGTGTATTTGAGTGGATTAAGAACAAAAGTGCCACAATCCAATAAAAGAAATTTAGGTAAACGTTTTTGTAACTAATTTTAAAGCCAGAGCATGGATTAATTGATATGCTTTTGATAAAATACTTCTGAAATACATAAGCATGCTTTCGATATCAGTTATCAATTGGGAAAGTGAAAATATTAAAACATGCGTATTTTCTAATTAAGATAAATTATAAAGTCTCACATAGACGAAGCTATTTATGTGAGATACTTGTATGGAAGTCTTTATACGATGGCCCAGGGCTTATATGCAGAATCAAGACAAACAAGAGTCACCATCATCAAAAAATCCAAGATATTTGAATCTCCTAACATTTATATAAAGGTTAGGAAGAATTTGGTTAAAACTCTTGTCTGGAGTGTGCTGTTGCAAGGCAGCGAAACATGGACCATCGTCCAGAGCATATCCGGGAGGCTAGCGGCCTTCGAGATGTGGTGCTACAGACGCATGGCGAGGATTCATTGGTCAGAGCATATCCGAAACGACGAGGTCCTAAGCAGGGTGGGCAAAACAGACAACTCCTGAACAAAATCGCCCAACAATGAGCGATTTGATAGGACATGACATAAGGCACCCAGGCCTGCTTTTTACCATCGTCGAGGACAATTTTGAAAGCAATAATCGTAGACCGCCCGTTAGATCGCTACATAGACCAGATTATCGGGGATGAGCGCTGTAGCACGTACCAAGAGATGAAGAGGCTGGCAGGTGACAGAGAGGAGTGGAGAGACCGAGTGCTTGGTGCAGACCAATCCTAGGATTGAGACCCAAAAAAGGGCTTACAACCAATATGAGCTGGCTTAAGTGATCACTCTACACAATGCAATTTTAACCAATTCCATCGTAAGACCATCTACACATTATCAATTTTTTGTGTATTCCAAATTGAAACCTTCCATATATTTGAAGGATTTATGCTAGAGAAATCTGTAGTCCTTCTCATGAAAGATTTTTCAGCTGATACCCCTATATATTCAATGTAGTAATGATATCTCTATACGCATATTCTCGTTATGTGCATATTACGCTTATATTTCTAATCCCCTCATTTACAAAAAATATTTTTCGAGTAACAAATTTTCCAAAATATTATGCAACATCGTTACATACAATTATTTGCAAAGGAACAGTACTTTTCATTTTAATTATAAAAATCCACATCCGCAAGGATTTCCGAAATTAAAAAAATTAACATTAAGGATTTAGAGTACTAAAGTGTAGTGACGGTTTTTTTTAAGAGCAGATTGAAAAGATGATAAAATTCATTTAAAATACATATTATTTCCCTCTAGCTAAGCATTTTAGGGCTACAAAATATCCTTAACAAAGGGGTTACAGAATTTTTATTGTGAGTATAGACAGACATTAATTCAATTATTTATATATTGGGTTGATGCAACACTTTTGACGTTTTTTATGGCATTTACAAAAAACGAATTGTCGGACACCATCTATTTACAAACTACTCTATTATATAAAGGAAGCCATTTTTTCACTTTAGAGTATACATATGTATATACAAATCAAAATAGTTGATAAAGGAAAACTATTTCGCCAAATCGGTGAAATTAAAATACATCACCAGATTGGCAAAGTCAAAATATTTCGCCAAATCGGCGAATGTGAAATACTTTGCCAGATACTTCGCCAAACCGGCGAAAGCAAAATACTTCGCCAGATTGGCGCAGTCAAAATACTGTGCAAAATCGGTGAAATATCTGGCGAAGTACTTTGACTTCGCCGATGTGACGAATTATTTTACCTTCGCCAATTTGGCCAAGATTTAGACATCACCGATTTCGCGTACACTCCTCTGACACAACTTTCGCCTCATCCACTCATACATCTTCGCATGCAAGGCCGACGATTGTTAAGGCTCCTAACAGGACTGTCTCCCAGTATCTAGTTAATCTGGTCATGCCTTCCTCGATCGCTCTCTGTTTCTGGCGCCATCAACACTTGCTTCATATATTCATTCCTTCCTCATTCATTCGCTCAACATCCTCATACCACCCGAATGACCCGTTTTTTATTCTAACAGAGTATAGAGCTCATCTAGAATCGGTCCAAATATATGCCTCAAAAATTATTAGAGTTTTCTTTTTCTTTAAATTATAAATTTTTGTAAAAATTTAAGCACGGGGAAAATAGCTATCATTCAATTCAATTCAATTTATTTATTGATAATATGTATATTACAAACAAAATGTTTAAGGTATACATATTAGGAAGTATATATCAAAATAAAATAATAAATTAAAAATAACATAAAATCTGGTCAAAGGTGTAGGAGAATCCCGCTTCGGAAAACCCCCTCAGATACATGGAATATATCAATACCCAAAGCGATTTTGTTCAGCATAGCTGTGGCTCTTCCAACAGGCATAACCATCGGCAGGTTGGTCCTGTATATTGGAATGTGAAACAATCTATGCTGACGATGTCTAATGTAATTATCAGGAACATACAAACCAATGCTCTGCATAATTTCAGGATTATCGATCATACCGCGCAACAATCGATAAAAATGTGTAATCAAATACACATTCCTTCTAGTCTCTAGACTATTGTAGCCAAGCATACCCTGGAGAAACTCGGTTGGGTAATCATTCGACATGGATAACCACAAAAATGCCATAATAACATCAATAATTTAATCAGTCACGTTTACAACTACAATAATTCAATATCAACACGTTATCATGTTATTATGAAGAATAATAGTTATTATTTTTTATTCGCTCAGTACACGTCCACGCAACAATGTGGCGTTGTGTGTTCACGGCGCGGCGCGAGTGGTTGCCGCTTGGCACATCTAACGTGATTGGCCGATTTGAACTCTGACGACAAGTCACTTAAGCAATTTATAATTCATTATTATTCTTACGCGGCCATTAATAATGCCGCGCTTTTTTCCCGCGCCAACTTGACAGTTAATGCGATTTGAAATTACGACCGAACGAATGGGGAATTGCATTAATCCCGCGCGCAGGTGATTATAGATGCACTTTGACACATGTTTAAGCAGTGTGCGCAGTGCGGCGCAACATTCGCGAGTGGTTCCTTCAATAAATTATGCACATTTGTGTGAAACGTGTGTTTTATGAGAGAGAAAATATCAATCGGTCCGACCGTTTGATACTTCAACTTACGGTTAAACAGAGACATTCGTTCCTCTTACACAATTTCATCTGTGTACACTAGGAGATGCTTTACTATAGGTCGACCGCAATCGAAAGACCATTCCCTAGCTTTGTCCGGTAAGAAGAAAGCGGGGGAAAGTTGCCTGGCAAGCCCGTAGTACAAGCCTCCATATGATATTCCAAATAAATATATATTTTTTAGTTCAAAAAGATTACTTATTTACTAGAAAAACTACTTTTCTGTTCATTTTTTGCATCGCAACGACGCACATATTTTTAGCGCACATTGTTTTGAATGCGGTCTAGCTATAGTTTTCGGTATTTTTTTTAAATTTTACATTTTTTCAGGCGTAGGTATTGTAATGCGCGCAAGTGCGTTGGGGAGCCGAGACTAAACATACCAAAAATCAGCCAAGCTTAGAGTACTTTTTTATTATTATTCATCCCTTTGCGACTATTCAGTCTTCCGATAAATATTTTTTAATCTCCTCTGTTTCGTGAAGTCCAGTTGCATTATATCTATCTCTATGTACATTTCATCACTGCAATTTCATAAATTATGAAAATAGTGTTATCCTAATCTATGGAGTACCTATAAGATCTACATTTTATTTTACCAATGCACTATATATTATTTTGAAAAATTGAAAAATATTGATTCTTAACAAAAAAATCTTCTTTATTTTGACCGTTAGATGTTGAGTATAAATTTAATAAATCAAAAAATAGATGAATGCGATAACGCAGCAACTTTTATACGAATTAATAGCATTTAAAAGTAGATGATTTCTTTTAGATAAAGTTATGTACGTATAAATATAAATGTTTAATAATTTGTTGGAGAGCGCAGGATGTTGGGATGGTCTACGATAAAATGAACAACAATATTCATAAGCTTACAAGATTCAAAACTGGGAGCGAAGTGACACGAAATAGCGATCAATAGAGGAAAACTCTTGAGGAGTTACATACCCACCAGATCTTGATCATTGGTGAATATAATACCGCTAAATGAAACCAAACAAGCAAATTACCTTAATTCTATTATTTACTCTAACGCTGCTTGCTCTACGTATGTTTTGATAACAAAATTGTATGCATGTATACATATCATGATTTTATTAACAGAATACCAAAAAGCAAAACTGACGTCATCAGATATATGTGTATCTTACAATAGCGTAAGCATGTTGACAGGAATAAATGTGCAAGGAATTTAAAAAATTAACTTTCTGATGACGAGCATACAGAAATTGACAGCATTTTATTAGTAGCTACTACAAAATTATCAGTCATTAAATCGCTTGTAAATTATTATATGAAAAACCCATCATAGCTCACAGGTAGGTACAGTCTCCCACGGTAAGGACAAAATGTAGTTTGATATTAATTATATTACAAATAAAATTTTGCTGTAACGCAATACCGGTGTGAACAAATTAAAAGTTAATTGGTCAATATAAATAATGGACATAATTTTAAGATTTATATTCTACACCGACATATATGTATATAAGAAACATGTATTTAGACTTGGCAAGCATAAGCACTTAAGATAAGAAAACAATTCTACATTTTTTTTTATTAGATATATTGTACTTGCTATTCAAATTTATTTTGCGTCTTTGATAGTAAATATTAAAGTCAAAATATCAAGAGAGATTAGTGTTTATTCCCGACACTGTTTCATGGAAAAAAAATTCCCACGACAAATTTATTTTTACGTTCAAAACTGACTTAAGCACTTATGTCAAAATTATTATAACAAACTAAATTCAATTAAGCAAAATAAAAACTAATAGTTCACAAAATAACAATTTAATAATAATAATTTGGTCACGGAACTTCAAGAATAAATGTATACCCGTCAATATGTGCATTATCTCTATCTGTGCGAGAAAAAGACAAAGTTATATGACTGCTTCACCCTAGACAGTAATGAAACAACGCACTTGGCGATAGATGATGCATAGTATTGACTTTTATCGGTACACGACACGTCTTTGAAGTGTCATGACCAAAAGATCAATCCATAGAACCGTCTACATATTAAGTGCATCAAATTAAACACTAATGAACTAGATAATAAAACATTTGTAAAAATAGGTGAACTACGGGCTTATGAAGGACGGGAAGACATTGCCTGCACGTGAATTAACAGCTGAAGAATTTTCAAAAATATTGAAATAGTTGAAATCTTGTGAGAAAATATTATGGAAGGTAATCCCAATATTGAATGTAGCAAAACAATTTTCTGAACCACAAACGATGCAATACGTTGCATTGTATAAAGAGAAAAGGTCATATTGTAAGTTTAGAGACAAAAACTGATTACGAAAAACAATTACATTAAATAAAGAGGATTTCTAATATGAACATTTTAATTTATTTTATTGAAATTTATTTATTGAAAAACAAAAAAAATTGTTCCTCGATTAATCCAGTTTGAAATAGTCCCGAATGCTGGTGGAACCGATTACCCGGACCAAGCGATATATGTTTACTGTAACTGCATAGTTAAAAATGTCTATATATGTCAGTATAAAAGATTCTTGTATTTAAATGGTGCTATGGAGAATATACACCATTTATTTATCATACTGTTGACATTATTCAACCTAAACATTAGGAAAATTTGATTATAATAATCTTTTTTTGAGAACTCGGTGTTGACTAGATTATTTACAGTTTTACAGAGTGACTCGTATGAAAGAAAAGGCAGCAATGTCTCATTGAGGTATTTCTGAGATATATACAGAAAACCTGAATGAAATTTATGAAACCTACATCTTATTGGAAATAAGTGAATTTAAATGCGAATTTTGCTATATTTGCTACCAAATAGTGGACATGGCTGCCCTTTCTATTTACATAGTTAGATATAAATGTCTTTGCTATGATACGTCGGTCTAAAATCGACGTCAACTCTCATGTTTATGTTTATGTTTGTGATGATTTATATAGCGCCGTTTTTGCGTGAAAGACACTTCAAGGGCGCTTTACAGATGCGACATTCAGAATAAGTAAGTTTTTAGGCTCTTCTTGAAAGATTCCTGATTTCCAAACATCGCGACACTGGTGGCAGCTGATTCCACATGGCTGAGCCCGCAATGCTGAAAACACGTTCCGTAAACTTGATGGTTCCAGGTCTCCTTGATACCACCAGCTTGCAGAGTGCCTCCGATTTAGCTGACTGCAGTGTGAGTCGCCTTCCATTTATACTGTCCGGGATACAGAGGTCTATCAAATATTGTGGTGCATTTCTTTGAAGACTTGCGTACACCATCAGAGAGAGTTTGAAATTTATACGCTCCTGCAGGGGAAGCCAATGTAGCTGCTTCAGTATTGAGGATATCCGCGAGAACTTTGACGCCTTAAATAAAAGCCTTGCCGCAGCATTCATCACTGGCTGAAGTCTGTCGAGCTGACTCCTAGGTTGTCCTGGATATTGAGCTACAATAGTCCAGCCGCAAGTTAAGGTAGGTATGCACTGGTGCGACTGCTGCGTCCGGGGGAAGGCATTTTCTTACATACTTGATCTGTCTCAAACCATAGAAACCAGCGCTGACAGCAGAAATCAGCTGATCAAAGGATTAGATCTAACTTATACTTACTTTAGTATGAAGTGACTTTTCGTCGCGTGACACAGCCTTGGGGCTTGATAGATTTAAGTAGATATTCCTTCCTTTGCTTTTAATGGGTAGTGATTATTTGGAAACATGATTTCGAACGGAAAAGAGCTATATTTCCTATAAAATCTCCGTAAAATCGCTATTTCTCGTTGAATACATTCAAAATATTTTTTAATTTTCTTAACTGTCTGCTTTTTACCCCTTTATTGTATCCTATTAGTCTTTAAAACCACTATTTTTATAGCCACATGATGCAATGATTTATGAAATTTCACGAATAATAAAATAAAATTATTTTTTAATTTTCAGATTACCTAATCGCCTCCTAAATCTGTACCTGCTCCGGAACGAAACGAGTTCTTCCGTTGGATGCGCTTCACTCTGTTTACCCTGTAAGAATGAAATTCCACATTATTTATTATTACATGTAAGAATTAATATATATTTATATATATTTTAATAGAGATGCGAACACAAAATACATGTCACATCAATTTTATTTTCAAATTAAGATAAACGCTTGTGCTATGAATATAGGACTAACATGCTGGTCTGGAGTGAGATTCGAACCCGCGAATTTTGGATCACGAGGCGAGAGTCATAACCACAAGACCAGCAAGCTACCAACGGGCTACAACAAGCAACTCTTTGATTCGAAAGGATACAAACAAAAAAAGTTGTTTGTTTACACAAACTTGCCAAAATGATTAGAATTACTTAATATACTTTCATTTCCTGTCTAGACATTTTTGAGCAAGTACCTACCTACTGGTGAGCAATATTTCATCACTGCACTACCTTCCCCGTATTGTAGTTGAATGTATATGTTTACTACCTCCAATTGTATTTGAATGTACGTATGCAGTACAACGTTTATATACTCGTATACGCACACGCCTATTTTATTTTATTTTATTGTAGGCTTCCTTACTTTTTTCCAGATTTTAATAATTAAAAATGTTGATATAATTACATATGATGCTGTGTTACAATCAATTACTTTATTGGGATATTCTTAAATTTAACATTTACTACATAGGTATCGTAATCTATTATTTTTTTTAATATTTAATAATATTTGAAAAAAAATTCAATATTAGTCTAAAAATGTCGATTTCGAAGCAAAATCAACCTTATATGACAAATGCAATCGAATCTAAATGTAATTATATTCTTTTGACATAGTCTTAAAATGCAGATATACCTATGAATATTTTCTCCTGTTTATTGATACGTAAATAATAATTATTTAATATTTTCAATTTGCTTATTATTGTTAGTTTATGTAAATAATTTGCCTTAAAATCTTTGATTTTAAATTTTTAACTAATCTTTGTACCTACTAGAAAAGTTATTTTGTTACTACTGAGGTCTCTAAAGGAGCAGTCCCTCTCCGGTTCGGGTTTTCGAACGAAATTACGGACGGACTGGCAGACAGACAGACGGAGAGTGAGCGAAATTATTACGTTTGATAAAAATAATCAAGGTGAAATGCCATTTCAATTAATAAAACCTTTGAGGTTTTGACTTCAATGTCAAGCGATTTTAACGACAAAGTTTTGTTACTTAAAGTCAAAGAAAAATATTACGAAAAAGTCTAAGGTGAAATAAAATGAAAAATATTACAGTTCGTCTATTTTATGCAAAATGCAATGATTTGTCATGAATAAACGTGACCACGAGTCGGGGAGTGATTGAGTTCCGGCGCGCGGGCCGGAAGCCGGTGGGGGGAGGGGGGGGCGGCCGTGTCGGGAAACGGAAGCGTCGCTAACGCGCACGAACCTCAGGTTTGTCGCGAATGTTTCGTTCATTCTTTTATTACGTTCTATCAAGGTGGAAAATGACAATTTTTACAAGTTCTTGCTCACTCGATTATATCGGAATTAAAAATATTTTTTATTATCCTGTCTTCTTCGCCTTATTGAACTTGACTCTTATTTATTTATTGACTTTATTTATTTATTATTTATTTCTTTTTTATTTATTTATTTATTTTTTTATTTATTTTTTATTTATTTATTTAATTTATTTATTTATTTATTTATAGTTATTTATTTATTTGATTTATTTATTTATTTATGTATTTATTTATTTATTTATTTATTTATTTATATTTATTTATTTTTCTTTATTTATTTATTTACTTATTTATTTATTTCTTTATTTTATTTATATTCTTTATTTATTTATTTATTTATTTATTGATTTATTTATTATCTTAGTATCTTAGTTATTTCTTTATTTATTTACTTTATTCTTTATTTCTTTTTTATTTTCTTTATTTCTTTCTTTCTTTTCTTATCTTTCTTTCGTTCTTTCTTTTCTATTGTTGTTTGTTTCCGCGCCCGCCCTTCGGTCATAGGGCTTTTCCATCCACGGCCTCTCCACCTATTTTCCAAGCACTCCCTTCCCACCAATACTGTATCGCACCCCCCCATGATCATAAAAAGTTCCCAACTATCACGTCACCGAGCAGCAATGGTGTATCGGCTTTTACATAAAACTCTAACCTAAACTTCAAAAAGACCATACTTCACCAATATTCCTTTTACATCCGTCGCAAAATATACGAAGTATCGGAAGAGCACCAAAACGTGAGTATAAAAATTAAAAATATGCTTTGTATAACGAAGGATAATACCCAAATATTTTTCGTTTCTGATCTCTATTGGTGTCAGGGTTAGTCTATTTCCTTTTATTTCTTCCAAAATGTCATCTTAGTTTCATTTTCGTCCACCTAATATTCATGCTTTGTATAACGAAAAATAATACCCAAATATTTTTCGTTTCTGATCTCTATTGGTATCAGGGTTAGTCTATTTCCTTTTATTTCTTCTAAAATGTCATCATTTGTTTCATTTTCGTCCACCTAATATTCATAATACTCTTCCAGAACCATGTTTCTAAGGCTAGAACTAAGGTCTCTTCTTTGTATTTTGTTAGGTTTTTCATAAACATATATTTTTTAAATGCAACTATATGAAAAATATCAATTTAAAAATTATTAAAGGTTGTTTCACCACTTCATTACTCTGCGGATTACTCGGAACTGCGGAAACAAAACATATCTTAATTTAAAGTAATTATTCTAAATAAGTGAAATATTAGAGCATCTATAAAATATAACAGCTTTAAAAATGATGCATATAGTAAACATGTGGCGTCACCAAAAACAGCCAAAAAAATGGCGTAATCGTTCGAAGTGGCGAAATGTACACATTGTTTTAAAATACATCTACCTAAGTGGATAATATTTAATATGTTGAAATATTATACATATTATTTCTTATTCGAAAAACTCAAAAAATGATGTAGGTACGTAATATCTCTACACATATAATCTACACAAAAATAATCTGTACTTTTTAGCCTTCCACCTTATTGTTTCAATGAAACCGTGTTAATATTAGGTCCTTACATATGAAATTGGCGTTTAGTATGGGAGGAACATAAAGCCGATTTTTTTTTATTATAATATATTTATTTAATCAAAATATGTACCATTGCTATCTATGCACTTTTATCATCTCATAAGTAGTTCATCGATCCCTTTACTAAAAAAACCATTCGGACGGGAATCAATAAAATCTTTGAAGGCGGTTTGGACTGCCCCATCGGAGTTGAATTTTTTCCTTTGCAAGAAGTTATCCAAATTTAGAAAAAAAATGGTAATCTGTTGGGGCAAGGTCCGGAGAGTACGGTGGATGTCTTAGACATTCCAATTGAAGCTCCTCTAATTTGGTAGCTGTCTGTTGTGCAGTGTGTGTTCTAGCGTTATCATGAAGCAGCAGTGGCCTAGAGCGATTAACCAGCCTCGGTTATTTAGCAGCTAGCTTATCCATCATGGTTTGCAGTTGCTGACAATAGACATCTGCCGTAATCGTCTGGCCAGATTTAAGAAAGCTGTCGTGAACGACACCAGCACTAGTCCACCAAACGCTCACAAGTAACTTTTTTGGAGTCAATTTTCGCTTGGGGCATGGTTTGGCTGGTTCGGCAGGGTTCAGCCATTGCGATGAGCGCTTCCGATTATCGTACAGGATCCACTTTTCATCACAGGTAATGATTCGATTTAAAATCCCTTCATTATTGTGCCGGTTGAGTAATGCAACGCAGCAGTCAACGCGCGTTTGTTGATTTGCTTCACTCAATTCGTGAGGTACCCACCTTTCAAGCTTTTTCACCTTACCAATTTGCTTCAAGTGGATTAAAACAGTTTTATCACTAACACCGCAGCCTGCAGCTAACTCGGATGTGGTTTGCGATGGATCCGCTTCCACAATAGCCTTCAATTCTTCATTATCAACTTTGGTCTCCGGCCGTCCACGGGGCTTGTTCTGCAGGTCGAAATTTCCAGAACGAAAACGTTGGAACCAAAAACGTACTGTGTTTCTTTTGCGGCACCGTCGCCATATACATCATTAATCCTTCGAGCCGTTTCTGCAGCACTGGTGCCACGGTGGAACTCGTACTCGTAAATAACGCGATATTTCAAGTTTTTCATTTTGTAAACTGAGTGACGCAAAGAAAAAAAAATTGAGGAAAAAACAAATGAATTATAATTTTCAAAACACAAATACATGAGTGAATAGCTGTATAAAATTTGGATTTGGAATTCCTAACCAAAGAGAAGATATTTGAGATCAAATTTGCCAGTACGGCAAAACGCCAATTTCATATGTAAGGACCTAATATTTTTATGAAAAAGGTACTATTCTAGTATTGCATGTCGCAGATTTTATAATAACAGAAGAACATCGTGGACCAATGTCAAAGTAGGAATGCTATTAGGCATTCAGAGGAGCGTGGTTGAAGAAAAAGGCAGGGTCTAGTAGCAGACAGTGGACAAGAGTCAATTGCAGATGCCAATAAACAGCCATGCAGTTCCGGCCTATCGGCTAAAGCTACCCGCAAGTATTAGCATGAAGCAATCGGCGATATATATTTATATAAGCATTAAATAACAAACAAACCAATACGCCATTTTCCCCAGGGGCAGACAGAGGATGAATAAATATATAAATAATACTGAGTATTATTATTTTATTTGTTTATTTAATATATCTAACAGTTTATTACAATTTTTTTTCTAGTCTGTTAAAACTACAATCCAAAAAGAAACTAACTTTTGTGCTTAGAGAGGGATGGTATTATTTATGTATTCTATTTATTTATATGTTTATTTAGGGGGCATTCAAGTATTACGTAAGCACCAAAGGGGTGGGGGAGTCTTTGCTTCGCTTATTTTTGATGACATGGGGGACGGGGGGGGTCTGGATGGTAGGATAAGGTTTGCTATACAACACTTTAAGATACATGATCTCGATGCATTGTTTATAGCTACAAATGCTTCTAGCAGAAATGCGTATAACCGAGTAGAGCGCAGAATGGCTCCTCTTAGTCGGGAACTGGCTCTTTTTATATTGCTTCACGACCTTTTTGGGTCTCATTTGGATGACCGTGGCGTTACAATTAATGAAAATTTTGAATGATCCAATTTTGAGTTTGCCGGAAGTGTATTAGCAGAGATATGGAGCTCAATGGAAATCGATGACTATCATGTTTCTGCATATGTTGGATCCGGTGAACCAGATCTTCCTGATTTACCAGACATTGAACGGTGTTCAGAATATGTGAAAGCCAATATTTACTTCAAATTGTAAAATGTTTAAGGAGGGAGGGGGTTAAAAAATAGTAAAATTCTAATTACGTAATACTTGAATGGCCCCAATATGCATTATTTATGTATTTATATAGTATCGTATGCACTACGAGTATATTAATGAAAATAAATAAGAATCTTATTTTATTTATTACTCAAAACTCTCACTTTATTTATAAATTAAGTATTTAGATTCGAATAATAGACGATTAAGAAAACTGACAAAATCAAAAATGGCTTCTCTTGGTTATATTTCCTATCGTATATACATATATGTAGGTGCTTGACGAAACTGAATGGAATTTGTATTACGTATCAATACTTTTGAAATTATTCAATTGAGGATAAAATGTATTTTCTGGAGTACTCTAGCACTATAGAATGTGTGTACACTATCTCTTTTCAATTTATATTTCCATGAAATAAACTCAAGTTTCCTTCATTGTAAGCATTCGTACAGTGAGTGAAAAACTGATACTATGAATAATTCTATAATTTTCAGATATTTTTTTTAAATATTCAAATATAGTAATTTAATCCAGGTTTGTTTTTTTTAATGTATTATGTTTAAACCGACATTATATTATATTAGAAACTTTACGGACCTTAATGATCCTTTAATAAATATTCAAATCTGAGACTGATGATTCCTCACTGCAGATATCAACAATAATCAACAATAACTATAACAATAAGATAATAACAATAAGAATAATTCTTAGTGTATTGGGGTACTTTACCTAGTATGAACTACGGTACCTCGGGGAAGCTGTGGTCCCTTAACGGTACTTTATTTAATGTTTATTTTACAAAACAATAGTTTGAAAATGCATTATTTTTTTATAAACATTATTTATTAAATTAAGATAATTTAAAATACGAATAAAAGTTGAAAGCAAAATTCGCGATAAACAAGTACTTTTATAAAATATTATAAATGTGTACGACGAAAATCATCTTTATTTTCCAAAAACAAAACAAAAAACACAATTAAAATAAAATATAATGATCTTTTTAGGAGAAAACTTGAAAAACACATTATAATAAAACTAAATAGACAAATTTATTAAACATATATCTGTTAATTGATTCAATCAATGTAAACATATGATGTTATCACTTTTTTGAAATTTCTGAAAACATTAAAAAATTACATTTTCAAAACACAGAAGCCATTCTTCGGGGGCTAAGGGGGCTAATTACCAACTTTACTTCCCAAGTGTATTGGTTCTGGTAAATGATTTAAGGTTCTGGGTCGTCGTATGATGCGACAATAACAGTTATTTAGTTTTACGACAGGGATAAATAATAAACTTAAATTATATCCTTAACCCGAAGGACAAACATATAATTATATTTAGTTGCTCTCGATTCTCTTCCTGTTTCCTTCCTCGAAATTATTGCCTGCTCTCGGTTTACTGCAATAATAAAATTTATGGTCAATACTACTAAACTAAGTATTCTAAACTCCAAAATCAGACAAATTGTTTTTTGATTAATAGTAATTGATACATTTTATTTATAAGCCTACTTTTAATAATAATTGCAAGTTATTTTACAAACATTCTAAACGGATCGGTTTATTGATAAAACCATTAACTGCTTACAAAGCCATTATTTTTTGTAATGTTTCTCAAAAAACTAAAAATATACGTATTTCAATAATTCAAACGAGAGTGGAGTAGCAAATTTATTAAATTCTCCCTCATTACTATTCTTTATTTAATGCTATATCAAAACTAATAGATTATTTAAATTTAAAATTAAATTAATTTCAGTGGGCGCCTCATGTGATTTACAAAAATGTAAAAAAATTCTATAAAAGAGTAGTTTGTTGGTGTAGTGATCATGACGCTCGCCTAGTGATCAGGTGGTCGGTGGTTCGGGCCCCATTCCAGGACATCAGCAAGTAAGTCCTATTTTCAAAGCACAAGAGTTAAGCTTAGTTTGGAAATAGAAAGAATTTTGATGCGACACGTATTCCGTGTTTGCATCTCTATTTGAAAAAAAAATAGTAAAGAATATATATATATTTTCAAATAATTTAGATCATTACAAATGTTCATTGATTGAAAATGAAAAGAGGTTTTAATTCATACCTTGGCATGTGTATAAATTTAGTATCGCAACTATAAAACACATTTTTCTTTTCTTGAAGTATGTATTTATATATTTTTAAGTGTAGAAAAACACAAATATATTTAACTGAAAATGTTACAATTCAATACCGGCGAGATGACTAACCATCAGCCGATAAATTGATACTATTTTAATGTTTGTTGATAAAATTGAATACGATAAGATGAAGATGCCTATAAACTATTTATTAACTATGAAATCCTCGAAAGCTTCCGGCAGGCCTCAGTGGCCGCCGTATAATTTTATTTCAATCACAGAGTCGCAAACAAAGAAAGGGCTCGCATTAACGATGTGCATTGTCGTGCGGGGTGGGTTTTAACGTAATGACTTCTCGATAGGTATTCATTTAAACCCAAAAGGGCGGTACGAATATCCATCCGAGTAATTTGCAGGGCACCGGCCGGGTTAGGGTTGTTTGCTCAATACTTTTTTCATCACCATAAAGAATATTTTTAAATAAAATAATTCGAAAATTTTTAATAATTAGAATATTTTTTGCATTTTACAAATTAGTAGTCGACATTCACGGATATTATATTGTCAACTGTTACAAATGAAAACACAAAACTAAATAGGCAAATGGAAATAAATATAATTTAATTTATTACCAAAAAAAGTCACTGAATACGATTCACGTTGAAATATCGTTCTTAATTTTATAGACGCTAAATGTCCCCCGAATATTTCACATGCTTATTACAGAACTATTTCTTAATTCGCACTGATCACTTTCTAGTAAACTCCGTTCAATGTTCGCACGTAGAAACTTCTCGCCTCGATATTCTTCCTTTTTTTCGCTTATATCACTGGTAGCCACACTGCGCTTGTTCGCTTACTAATATCGCATGTTGTAATATCACTGATCACACTGGTTTGCGCTACTGATATGTCGCACTGCTATCGTTACGAAATCAATTGACTGACCCCACGTTGCGTGACGACTTTTATAAATAAATTCCTTAGTCAAATTTCTTCTAGAAATGGCGATAGGCCTATAGAACGTTCTAGACTTTTCCAGTATAATGTTTTAGTACATAATGGAATGTCGTAGATTCTTCGAGAGAGAGAATGTGGCCACGCATGACTGACCCAGCTTTGCGCGGAGCTGTTGTATTGTTATCAGTATTCAGTAGGTTCATCGTCTCCTAGCTATGATAGGAATAGCGATCAAACATCTAGTATTCAGCCTGTTTGCAATAGGTACCACTATTTAAAAATGTTTTTGATTTATGTATATATTTATTTTGACTTCGTGTCTGTATATCAGTAAAGTTCAATGTCTTTTATTTACTTATTAGTTTCATGTTTCATGACACTTTAATAGTTTAGGTGCAAATATTTTAAACGTTATAGGAATAAATCAGGAAATACATACATTTAATAAAGCCTATCCACTACTGCCTGCCTCGCTAGGTATATATAGTATATGTAGTAGTGACATCCTACATGAGAAAAATAAAGTGTTTTCTGATGGCACATCTTGGTCGACTGCTGCGGGAATGTATATTATAATGAAAAAAAATTATATCGATGCATTGATATAAAATTTTACGCGTATTTTTGAAAAAAAAAAAAATTTCGCGATTCACGTTTCTTTCTAACCTTATCAATGTGCTACTTCTCTTTAGTGATAGTACGTGAGGATAAAATTTCACATACTTTTGTTCTGAACCACTCTAGAACGTGTCAACCTGAGTCTGTCGCATTTATGTCTCAAGTCTTATACTTACTCTTATCTCAATCATTCGATCAACCTTTTATTCAAATTCGTTTCTATCGTATTCGTGCTAGAGTTCGTTTTGAATTCATTTCTATCATTCTACACTACATTATAAATACGATTATTACAAATGCTTTATAAGCATATGCCTACATATATAGTATAAATACATTAAATGTATTATTTTGATATTTATAACTTTACCATACTTATTAAATAATAAAAAAGATAATAATATATTCTTTTATGTACCTAATATTGCATTTAATATTCATTATATTATATAAGGAATGCTATTGTTACCTCACTCTTTATGAAATTTGGAATGAGCATAATATTAAACAATTAAACATGATTTTTTCACATGGAGGTACATCAGAAATATATTTGAAATAGACATAAATTTCGGACAAAGAAAAGGTCAATCCTTTGTTTAATTGTTTTTAAATTTTTAATTTAAAAAAAACTGTTGAGCCCTGCGTGCATCTCATATACATGTATATGGAGCGTAGCGTAGTTATCGTTGCTCTTAAACAAAATACTATTCATCATAAAACAGACGTAACATTACCAATTACGTAATTTTCAATTTACGAATTGCTTTCTTTCAGATCAGGGTCCTGACTTGGTAATTTTTTTAACAATAGACGGTCAATCACTAATAGATGGTTTATAATTATGTATTATCATCAGAAGCTTGAACTAGGGTTGCCACTCTAATTATTTTACATGAACATTGTTTGCAATCAAACCCAATAATGTGGGGAATGCGAACACAATATTTTCACTCTAAGCCGTGCAGCTTTGAAATTTGGTTAAATGATTAAATGAGACCAAATAATTTTAATTTACTTCCTACAGATAGCAACAAATTCCAAAAGTATGAACCAACATAATTCGTGTTAGTTATATCACTGATTCACATATTTCCAATATTCCTTTTTTATATTTATTATTAATAATAATCTACATACATATATATTTTTACATGCATCTTGCAAAACTATGCATGCAGTTTTTGGGCAAAAATACATTGCTTTGTATGTTGTATATTAAGAATATATTAATTGATATAAATTAACTTTGTTAAAACCACTTATTTATTGAAAAAATTCAACATGTTTCGAAGCCAATGGCTTCTTCGTCAGGATAACAAAAATAATATTTAAAAATCGAAGTATAGATCAAAATATTAAAAAGTTATATATGGAAAATGATAATATAAAGTACCTAATTAAAATGAAAATAAATTTAAAAGATAACTATTTGAAAAACTATTTGATAACTATTAAGTTAATTTATATAAATTATAATTATGTTACCATAAAATAAATTTGCTACATTTGAAGAAGAAGAATATATTAAATTAAAATAATCACCATATTTCACAGTTCATTGCAGTATTTTTTAAATAATATTTCTATATTTTTTGTCCCGTTTCTTGTTTATTTACGTATTTCTTGGTTCAGTCTTCATAAAAAAAAGTTTTATATTTCTATTTTTTTATTCGTTCTTTGTCATGTCATATATCTGTGTACTATTTTTGTTTTAAATCTATCTTCCAGTCTTCAGTTTGTATTGAAATTGTTATTGTATCGGTAAGAATTTATAGAATTTAAATAGGTTTTCAGTCTGATCTTTACATTCTTCTTTTTGTTTATTATTTCCGATAGTTTTAATTATTCTTATTTGAAGTTGTTTTCCTTTGTTAAAGTTAGACCGTAACTGTTAAAGCCATAGTAAATAATTGAGTCCACCATACTACAGTAGTGTGAAAAATTTGTTGAAAAGCAAGAACGAGGGTGTACACTGTTGGACTGACTAATCCTTATCTATACTCTGTATAGTTTATAGTATCAAAAAACATTGGTTGAATTTCAGGTCTACGGCTTTACAGAAGAGAAAATTAGAACTAGGTAGTAAAAATTTGGAACAACGGAATTCCACAGTTATGTATGTAAATTCAGTGCCAGTATAAAGTATGTATTTAAAAGCTAGAATTTTATTTAATACACCCCTACTTTCTCTAACCCACCCCACACAATTACCCCTCTCCAAAAATTCAATCTGATCTCATACGTTTTCTCTTTTCATTTGTGCATTGCACTCCATTGTTAATTGTTTTTATTTGTAATGTCAAATGAAAAATGCAGGCGTGGCCTTAATACAAATAAATGCTTCATTTACCAATTCAACGACAGAACAAAGCTCATAAAACAAAAGATAATACTTGAGGGATAAACGATTGTTTAACCAAATGTTC
Source organism: Agrypnia vestita (assembly GCA_016648135.1). Classification (NCBI taxonomy): domain Eukaryota; kingdom Metazoa; phylum Arthropoda; class Insecta; order Trichoptera; family Phryganeidae; genus Agrypnia; species Agrypnia vestita. The sequence continues at coordinate 21,343 of JADDOH010008487.1, forward strand.
ACTGTCAGTTATTTGTGGAAGAGAAAATTATTATTCATTTAAAAATATCCCAGGTGCTAAATCCTAAAAGAAAATATTAGATTAAGTTATTAGTGATATAAGTAAATTCATCGGCAGAGTAAAGTCATATATATAGAACGCACACATGATTGTTGAAAGTATTGTTTTGTGAAAAATACAAAATAGATTGAAAACTCAACAACAAAGTAAACCAACCAAAGTAACCAACCAAAAGTAAACTTCTACATAAATAAGACATTTTTATGAAACTGTTGGACTAAAATACCCAGTTCAAAGTTGCTGTGATGTGTTTTATTAATTTCCTAATCAATAAAACCTATTTTTCAATGTTGAAAACAAAATATCACCAAGAAAAGATCTAACCTAACCTAACTTCACCAATTGTCGAAAACAATTCCCTTCTCAAAATAAAATATGAATTAATAGTATATTTTAATAATTAATAATATAGCGTTTAATAATAAATAATAGTTTGTGTATTTGGGAAGTATGTTTAGTAGAGACGGCAAGGCTGAGAATGATATCGAAAGGAGAGTGACTGCGGGAAACAAAGTTAATGGTGCTCTAAATGCAATTATGGCCAATAAGAATCTGTCAAAGCAAGCCTAGCGGTACATAATGGCGTTCTAGTGCCAACCCTAATGTATGGAAGTGAAGCCTGGAATTGGCAAAAGAAGAATGAAAGTAGACTGAATGCGGTAGAAATACGGTCACTAAGACGCATGTGTGGAAAATCTTTGGTCGATAGAGTAAGGAATGAACAAATTAGTCGTAAATGCAATGCTGGCTGTAGTGTGGTAGATAGAATAAAGAAAGGAGTGCTGAGATGGTTTTGTCATGTGGAACGTATGAACGAGGAAAGGATGGTTAAGAAAATATATGAGGCGAGTGTTTAAGGCAACAGGAATAGAGGGCATCCGCGAAAGACCTTGCACAATCAGATACAACAAGTGTTTGAGGATGGCCCCCTTAAAAGCCGCAACAACCGTAGAACTTGTATGAGAAGATGTGTGAATGTGGCCGAAGCAAAAGTGGTGTGCCAGGATAGAAGAGTGTGGCGTTCAACCCTCTCTGCCTAGCCCTGCGGGGAAACGGCGTGATGGTTAGTTAGTTAGTTAGTTAGTTAGTTAGCCAACACAATGTATTTATAGCTAAAGACCGATTGGCGACTATTTCAAAATGGGTTCAATGCACGCTTCATCGTCATGGGAACCACGCGGTATGTAGAATAACGCAAATCAAAATCTAGAATCAGTACCTAATGAATATTTTCATTAGTATTTATCGACTCATCATGAAATTTCCGTATAGATAATATTACCTGTGTACACCTTCAGATAATTATAATTCTATACAAATTTCATGGCAATCAAACTAAAGTGTTTTTTTTAGAGATTTTATACCATATTGGTTAATATTATTTTTAAACATAGTCTTTACTGTTTTTGTTGTATGTTGTCCAAAAGCTTATTAATCACTTTGGGAAGAATCGCAAACCCCAACACATTTAGAAGAACTTGGGTACACACATGTATGAATCCATTTGATTATATTTTTTTACATGCTATTCACCTCGCCGCCAGATATCTCTGTCTTGAGTTTACACACTCCATTCGAATACAGGAACATGAAGCGCCTCCAAACTAGCGAAGGGAAAAACTACATTTCAAAATGAAGACTACAACACACACACGTTCACCAGTTTGAAGACTACAAAGTGTACACTACAATTGTAGTAAAAACTACTTGAAGTGAAGTAATTGTAGTACTACGAAATGAAGTGAAGTAAATGAAGTGAAGTAAGTGAAGTGAAGTAATTGAAGTGAAGTAATTGAAGTGAAGTAAATGAAGTGAAGTAATTGTAATAATAATGAAGTGAAGTAATGAAATGAAGTAATAGAGAAGTAAATTTTTAAATGAAGTGAAGTATTATTGGCGAGCTAAAAAAAAAAAAAGGTCAACGACAAAAATATTTACGATAAATGACGATATTTTCTCAAAAAAAAAAATTTCTTCATTCGATTCCAAAAAATTTTCAAACCATGGGAGGGGGGTTGATTTTGATCTTGAATTTATAACTTTGAATTCTCCACCGACTTGAAAGGGATTTCACCGACCAAATTATTTTTTGGAGAATATTCTGCTCGGAAAAAAAATTTCTGGGGCTTTAGAAAATACGAGATAGTGGTTTAGCCATTCTACTGTGAAGCCATTTCGGGTCGCAGTAAATAAAGTTATGATAGCCAACGTCCGTTGATCAAATAGAGAACAAGAAGAAGAGGAAGAAGAAAAACGGGTTTTTTATAAAGAGTCCGTGTCGACAGGCATATAACAGCAGGGAATATACCTATAGAAGTAATTAGTCTTAATTAACTAACAAACGTCATGCTGTTTTCCTTCAAGGGTAGACATATAGGATAGAACGCCATAATATTCTGTCCTGGCACACCACTTTTACCTCATCCACTTTCATACAACTTCTCATGCAAGCACTTCGATTTGCTCTCCACAGTATTTGATTTATTTTGACATGCCAAAACATTCGCGTATGCGAAAGACTTGGCAAAACCATACTGTCCTCGCTCACCCATTATCCATATATTCCACATTATCAAACTATCTTAGCGATTCTTCCTTTATTCTGTCTACTACGCTATAGCTAGTTTAATATTATATACACTTCTGATACGAAATGGGGAATAATATCAAATAATGGACTATTCATAAAAAAAACTAACTGGTTATTAATTATCTATATTGGCATGCATTTTTTGTCTCAATTGTTCAAATGGAGACTCTCGATACAGTTTTATTTTTTAAATGTGTGGCCTGTTTCCAAAAGATGGTTCGCCAGTTCAGAAAAGTTATTGTTAATTTGTTATTGAGATATCTTAAATGTTCCTTTACCCTAACATTAAAATTACATGCCGTTTTACCTATATGAAATGCCGAACACTCAATACAATTCAGTTTATAAAAACCGGAATGATTTAGCGGATCGACTTTGTCTATGGAGTTTATTTTAAGCTCGCCTAAGCTATTGTTAGTATAAAAAGTGGGATTAATGTTACTTGGCAAAGTTTAATAGTCACTTTATCTGAAATTTTATTATTAATTAATGTATAATATTCTCTGCCATTGTTCATTAATATTATTTAGTGAATTATGATATAAACATTGATGGCGTATAAAAATTCTTTGTTTTTTGGACAAAATTCTATCTATGTCCATTTTTTTTTTTTACAAACTTTGTGCTTCACCTCCATGCAATAGATATTGATCAAGAGCTCCATTTGATGCCGCTAGTCTTGCATTCTGTGACTGATTCCTATTATATTAATAGTCTTTAAAATGTATATATATATATTTAAAATAATAGTAATAATATATCAAATAGTATAATTAATAAAAATAAACTTAGTTTTCACCACTTGTATTGAAAAACATCAAAATGTTTCAGAGCCCACGGCCCCATTGTCAGAATATAATTGTATACTAAAAAAATTAAATTCAAAAATCGAAGTACAGACAATCAAAATATAGAAAAATTATATATGAAAAATGAATAATAATAAATTACCTACTTTAAATGAAAATAAATTTAAAAGATATTTGTAAAAAGGACCTGGTATTTATGATATTCAATTTACTTTTAACACTTCTTCTTATTTCCAAAATTTATAATTTATAAGTGATCGTAATGTGTAGGCCTGTAATTGGCCATCTATATTATATCAATGTTTTCTATGCTTTTTTGTTGTGCTGTTGGTCTTCCATGAATAAATTAATAAATAAATATAAATTGTATGTAAAATTTGTAAACCCTTATTTATATTAAAATAATGATCCATAGCCAAAAGATGGTTAGCGAATTCGGAATAATTGCTATTGAAATACCTTAAGTGTTCCTTAAACTTCAAAATTTCTGTTTTTGAAGATGAAGTTTCAAAAACAGTTTTAATTTAAAAGGTATATTGTGACTGTCGAAGTTTTCGAGCGCTCGCCACCGCCAGCCGGGATACCGAAGGTTCGTACTGTAGCATGATCGATATGCAAATCATAGCCGGAACAGTGGTTCAAGGGTGGTTGCGTAGGGGGGTGTCCCTTCCCGTCCCGGCAGCGCCGCTCGGACGATAATTATATCCCTCCCGCGGAGTCCGTTAATAGAGTTCGGCAGCCAAACCTCGCCTGACGCGAACGCTCGGAGAACTTGCGGATTAACAATTTGCAAGGCGTCCAGAGTCAATGGTTGATGACAGCGCGTGTGGCTGTGTGTGTCGGCAGTCGACAGCGACCGTTATATCGAAGACCCGAAGACGCTAGCTACAGATGCCGGCAAACATGTTGAACATTTTTCGGCGAAGTGGGGGAGAGTTTGCGCATGTACCATTCCACCAACGAGACCCAAAATTTGTCTCTGCGCATACCCCCACCACGCCGAAAAATGTCCAAGAAGTTTGCCGGCAACTGTATTTTTGATTTTCGGGCATATTTTTGGATATTGTGATATTTGACTTCGGGGGATTTTGGCAGATAAAACAGGAACAAAAATGTGTAAGAAAAACTTTAAAATGTTTGGTATCAGGTAATGTTGTTAAGTAGTCGCCCGAATAAAATATATAAAATTCAGACTTGCTGTGTGAAAAATTCCGTTGCACGATGCGTGCGCATTTTGTTGCGTAGCTGAAATTTCACTTAAAACACGCGTAAAAAGTATAACTTCTAAAATTAGAAAAACAGCAAGAAAATTGTCATAAACTCTCTCAATATTTCTCGTTAGATATGTAATGGTAAAATAATCAATAAAATTTATACATATTATTGATTATTTTTTTATTTATGCTTAAAGTAAGCATAAATGAAATAAAACAGTACAATACTTACCAAAATAGAAGTATCCAGGAACACAGAAATTAAACGTAAAATAAATATAGAATTGTTGAGAAGATTAATCCTCATAATTAAAATCAAAATAATTAAAAAGCCATTTCGTTAAAATTTCAAGTGAAAGATACTTTATGTAAAAAATGTTTAGTTCTGCACTTGTATCTAAAATTGCAAACTTATGGAAATTATTTTTTGAAAAGGTGTGTTTTCTATATTTTTTTAGAATGTTCCTTACGCCATGTTCTGTAGAGAGTTCCACGCCTTTAGGACGCCACCGAAAATGCCCGTTCATTAATTAAAGTTTGTCTTCTGGTAATGTTTGATCGGTTCTATAACCCTTCCTGCAATCGAAGTAGAGGCTGACCTCGGAGTTTGGTGTCTTCCATTCAAGCTGTCCTGGATGCAGAGCTTTTGAAGATATCTCCTCGTAGACATATAAACCAACATAATCTGACTTTCAATTTGGAACATATATACAATTTTCAAAAATTTGATAATGTGTGGATGTTCTTACGATGGGTTTGATGAACGTTGCATCGTGTAGAGTAATCGCTTAAGCCAGCTCATACAGGTTGTAAGCTCTAAGCCATCGTATAAAAGACTTTCATATACGTTTCTCACATAAATAGCTTCGTCTCTGTGAGACTTGTATTCTTAAATGTTCCCTAAAAATATTCTTAGGTTTTCACGGCCATTCAGAATCTTCGTGTATAGTTTTCTAGGATATTCTGCCGTATATATGTGACCTCACTGGCCAACGTTTCGATCCCATTGCAGGGACATCAGCCCTGATGATGGACCCTGCAATGGGATCCGAAACGTTGGCCAGAGAGGTCACATATACACGGCAGAATGTTTTCTAAGTAGCCCTAGTACTTTCCTTAGTGTTCCTTGTGCACATATGGCAGTCCTTTAAAATTGATTTGTTTGAGTTTTCTAAAGGATGTGCGTTATCACACTGAAATCACAGAAGGCTTACCTTTTTTCTATGTATAAATAAAATCAATATATTGTTGAAATATTCCTAAAAGTACTTGCTGATTATCAGGAGCGCAGAAACGGGGAAGGTGTTTACGCGTAAGCAAAGCGGAGCCCTCACGCCCCCTCGCCCCCACCTCCCCCAATATTATGAACTAATTCCGCACATACAGCGGGTTGACTGAGCGTCACCATTCAATTTCCGGTAAACCTCTCGGCACCAATACACACAAACAGAATTAACAGGAGTTAAATGGTGGCTCGCGATTTGTAACAATTTGGAGTTAACCAAACTAAATGATTTCCAGTAATATTAGAAATAAAATTTAAAAAAAAAACAGAGAAAAAATTTTAAAATGAAAACATTTAATGTGTGAAATCGGTTAACCGGTACACTGTGACCACAATGGCAAAGTAAGAATTGGATGAATTCAGCATATCCTGCCTATTACGTATTATAAGCAGATGATACAGTACTAGTAACTAATAGCGAAGCTAATCTGCAGTGCCTAATGCGACTAGGATGTTAGATATATGCATGGATAGTGAACTTCTGATGAATGATAGTAAGTCGAAAGTAGTGATGTTTGAGAGAGACGAAAAAGTGACGAAGTGATGTTATAACAACCACGATGTAATGGTAAACAATGAATGCTTAGAACAAGGTAATGTGGTTGTATATTTAGGAAGAATGTATACTAGGGACGGGATGTTTAATATAAAATGGTTTCTCTACTAAAAGAACAAACCCAGTCGCAACTTCGGCCCGAGGTGTCAGATTCACACGGCAGAATAGCCCAAAAACTATACCTAGAAGAAAACGAATACCCAAGTAAGCGTGGTGATATTTTTCCCTACTTATTTGTTAATTAAAAATATTGATTGTATTATTTGTATAAATCTACTTATATTATTTGATTAATTACACCTACATGTTTCGGAAATACCTTTCCATCGTCAGGAAATTATATATTTAATTATATAAAATTGATATATATAACACCCTAACGATAGAAAGGTATTTCCGAAACATGTAGGTGTAATTAATTAAATAATATAAGTAGATTTATACAAATAATACAATCAATATTTTTTTAAATGTCAATCTACAATGTTGCTGAATCAATATAAAAAAGAAAAAATATATATTTGTTAATTTTTTGGAAAACAGTAAAATTAATATATTTTTATTCCCGGGTGTTTGATAAGCGTACCTAACATAACAGCAATGGGGTTTAATTATTTATATATAGGAGATATTCAATCACACATATTTGAGTTCGTTTTCAGGAATGTTCGCCTAATTTTATAAATTCACATTCGTATTTGTATACACATACGAATATCGACAAAATTATTAACAAAATATAATATTTTAATAATCTTTGGTCGATAGAGTGAGGAATAAACAAATTAGAAGTTAAGGTAACGCTGGCTGTAGTATGGCAGATGGAATAAATGTATGTAGAAGTAGAAGCGAGAAAAGGATGGTTAAGAAAATATATGGGGCGAGTGTTGAAGACAACAGGAATAGAAGGCGTCCTCGAAAGACCTGGTATGGTCAGATACTACATGTATTGGAGGATGGCTCTATTAAAAGCCTCAACAACCGTAGAGCTTGCATGAGAAGATGTGTAAATGTAGTCAAACAAAAGTGGTATTCCGTGATATAAGAATATGTCGTTCTATCCTCACTGCCTACCCCTGCGGAGAAACGGCGTGATGGTTTGTTAGTTATATAGTTTTATTTCCCTAAAATTTTTGTTTTAATTCATACAAACTACAGTATGTAACAAACAAACTACGTAACTATAACAAAATTAAAAAAATTTTTTTTTTTTTTGTTTTTTTATTGTCTATATACATTTGTAATACAAGTTACTAATAACTGCCACACTAGGTAAAAACCTGTTCTGTGGCAGTTATTCTCATATGGTATTTATGTAATATTAACAATGACAATTAAAGTATCTAAATCTAAAAGAAAATAAAAAAAATAAAAAATATACATACAAAATTGAGATAAGAATTTAAAGTAAATCATAGGAATACCTAAATCTAAGAGAAAAGAAAAAGAAAAGAAAATTCACATACAAAATTAAGATAAGAATTTAAGTAGTTACAAAAAAATAAATATTATATTATAGTATACTTTAAATTATATAATGCATTATCAATCTTAATTTTTAGTTTTAAAATAAAAATCTTTGTCATGTAAACTTCAAAATTAAAATGGTCGAGACCTGTGCTAAATTATCCGCATTCATATTCCTAATTCATATGGACTTTCATTATACTCGTAAGCCCGCAATAAAGAATTTCTGTTACATGACTTATTAATTCCTGTTAAGGTGACAGTTGAGAGAAAAGCTGAAGAAGCCCTGCTTCAAGTTGTTTTATAACATCCGGCATGGTTCGGGTGGGATTCGGGAGCCACTCAATTTCCCGTCAGATTTTATGATAATAATTAGGCTTTCGCGGCCTATTGTCTGCGCTATTTGGAAATTAAAAGCTGCTAAATGAAATATTTACTTAGCGGGTGAACGGGAGAAATAGCTATTTTCAGCACTAAATGTCTACAAAGACATTGTTTTTCGGTACAACAAATTTTACTTTGTTGAAAATGTAAATATACATATAGGTATAAACAAAAAAATGAATACCCAATGTTAAATACAATTTTGTAAAACGCTCTCTGAGGTGACACTTTTACGAAAATGGCGTTATATACAGGGTAATAGAGCTAGTCCACAATACAGGTGGATTCCTGCCGTGATTATCATGACCTAATTATCTATAGTTATGGAGTTTTGCAATATCACAGTTTACATTTTTTTCCAATATTTCTGATTTATTTTATACAAAATGTTGAATACGATGTACGAAGAATTTATTTGTTTCAATAAAAGTTAAATAAAATAATCAAAACCTGTAAAAATTCCAATTGTTCCAAATGTTTTCCGATTGGAATTATAAGGATTTTATCATTTTATTTCACTCTTAAAAGAAACGAATTTTTCAATTTTTCACCTGAAAAATATTGTGAACTAGCTCTGTTACACCCTGTAGATATATATAGATCTAGTTATGTACCCGAACGCGAGATACTGATAGACGAGATATATACTATCTATTATCCATTTATACCTTTTCGACAGCCAACAATAAAATAATCAAACATTATGGCAACAAATGTCAGTATACGTCAGGGACAAGTATACCAAAAAAAAACAAAAAAAAATACTATTGCACTAATATTGTTCGCAAAATTAAAAAATCCTTGTATTTTTTGATTAAACCTAGTAACACCGGGTATTGAGATTTTGATCTGGAAATAAGTTCAGAATATTTAAACATCACTTAAAACCTTATATTTATTCTGAAAACTTTTATTATTATTAATTTACCATATTAGCCCGAATATAACGCGATATTTTGTGGCAATTTATCAGCTGTAAAAAAATTTACTGGCGCTAATCTAGAAACCTAGGTAAATGAACGCTGTATAAACAAGCCTTTGTATCTGGACAATTTTGACCATGAACACTTTTCTATGATTTGATGCACAAGGTTGACTTTCATATAATTTTGATATTGATATGTTTCCTTATTTTACGGATAATTATTTTATTATTTACTGTCCTTAAAAAATTAAAAAAGTAATACTTTACTTTTTTCATCTTCTGATCCGCAGTCAGACGTGTTATTCATTGCGCCACAGGACCCGATAAACAACGCGGCAAAATTATTGTATACAAATAGAAATCATCATCCAAATGCAGAAACGTACGACATTGGTTGGAGTAATTATAATATAGATGTATATATTTCTTACCATTCCTTCCTTTTCATTCGCTCAATATGCCCAAACTATGTGAGCGACCCTTTTTTTCATTCTATCAACTACGCCAAGATCAGCTTTACATTCTTTTCTCACATCTTCATTCTTTATTCTATCATAAATAGATCTCATCTCTACCGCATTTACTTTCTACTTTCGTTTCACTTCCATTAGTTCCAGGCTTCACTTCCATACTTCAGTTTTGATACCAAAACCGCTAGATTGTTGGAAATTATTATTAGAAATTGAAAACTAAATTAATCAAAATCTTAAACAATATTGTTTATTTCAGCTATAATCAAGGCACATTGCATTGCATCTCAAAGCTGAAATAAGGAATAGAATAAGAAAAATATTATATTAGTTTTCAATTAAAAATAATAATATTTATTTATTTATTTATTTATTTATTTATTTATTTATTTATTTATTTATTTCAACGGTTACAAAACCTATTACAGTAATTTGATGTTGTACTAATTACCTTATAATATAAATTGAGAGAGAAAGTAAAAGTAAGTATAAGATAATAAAGATAAAATATGTAGAATACAGAGTTAATATAAAATAACATAATAATGTCAAAAGTAAGCATAAAATAACAGAGATAAAAAATAATAATAATTACAGAGTAAATGTACAGTAACAAAAGTATTAAGAAGAAGTAATATATATTCAATAGTATGAAAAAGTTAACAAATGTGAATTAATTACAATTTATGAAATAATGTAGTAACAGAGTTAGAAACTAAAATGGACTGCCTTATTTCTCTAAGAATTTCTTCTTTCTCTTCTTCTTCTAAACCATTCTTTTAAAGTACCTCGTTGATATTGACTGTCTAATTAATTGAAAGAATCTAATTAATCTCTAATTAACCTTATGGGATCACAATCCCCTTTTCAGAGATTGTTTTGCGTCGAAAATCATGCACATGTGAATAAGAATTTTGTGAGAGAAACCTAATTATTTTTATTACATTTTTCTCCTTTTCCTTGCGTTGTAATGCGTTATCTCACTTTGTGCTATTGCGATTTGTATTTTTTATCGCATCCGACAACCACCTTTTTTAAAATATTACAGGCTCAGTGGACTCGCGGACACGGCTAAGCAGGGATTTTAAAAATGACAAAAGTTGTGAACTAATTGCGTGTCAAATTATTGTTCCTTGTAAATCACGATTTCATTTCCATTCCACTCAAAACAAGCAAATATTTTAAATTGTCCTTATTCCCAACAGTTAATTTGTTTAACAAGGACATAATTCATGGTGTTTACACGAGCTTCGAGCCATCCTGTATACTAACTCCAAACCATCGTCTTGTAAAAGCTGGCAAAATTTAACAACCTTGAGAAAAGCACTTCGAAAATCTCACACTGTTATTGATTCTGCAAAGAATTGATTTTTATCTTTTTGCTACACACATTGATTTCAAACCATCAAGGGGCATCTTCACCAAGCCCAGTTATAAAGCAAGTATTGAAAGACAAATCAGAAGGGAAGCATTGGGCATTAACGATCTGGTTTTCAGAATGCCAATGGTTGTTTGTTTTTTGTTAGGTTTATATTATAGCTAGTAATATTTCGCAGCCATGAGATGTCGCAAAAAGGGACAGTTTATTTGCGTAAAGTTTCATTCACGGACGTGCAAAATGTGAACTTTTCGAATACTGCGATTGTCCACAAGATCCGCGAGCATCTGGATCGAGTTTTAAGGTTATGGTGTCCATGGTGAGTTACAGAGTTTTTGCTGTAAGTTATGGGGGCCAGTAAATCTTGCAGAACTCGCCTGGTTTATGGCCGGAGGGACCCGAGACCCCCCGGATACATTTCTCCGAAGAAAACGCCATAAAACAACCAAGAACTCAAACGGTGATAGTAAAAGACCCAACACAGGAAGGTAGAGGGTTTGTAAATTATTACATATTTGTGTGTAATTCTTTCAGTTTTTTTACTATTTTTCGCTACGTTAATACGAAATCCAATCCCGTGCCATAATTCAATAATACCGGGATTAGAAAACGATCATTATTTCATAGTATTGATATTTGTAAAAAACATCTGTAAGATTAAATATAATTAATGTAGCTGACTAACCACGACGCTGTTTCCAGAAGGGTTGGCAGAGAGCCATACGCAACTACGTCATCCAAGCACATCACTATATTCACATCCAATTTCATGCTTCTTCTTGTGCAAGCTCTTCGATTGTCGTAGCTTCTAACAAGGCCAACCTCCAATATTTGATTCGTGCTAGGTCTTCCGCAGATTCCCTCTGCTGCTGCTGATTTCAACACACGCCTCATAAATTGTCTCTACCATCCTCTCCTCGCTCATCTATTTATGTAAGTAATTTATGTTATTTATGTAAGATACACATTTATATTTAAGTAAGAAGTATAGAATAAAATATTAAATAAATATAAATGCAAGATTGACAAATAAAAATTTATATATATCCGAAGCAAAACGTAGCTTGAATATTAAAATTTTTGGTGTTGATCTAATTTTTGCAATTAGAAATTGATCCAAAATATTTATCCAGGATAGCTTCACAAACGTGTAATAAAATAGGCCGGGATTCCGGAATTCGGTATCCTGGGAATAGATTCCCCGGAGTTGGTCTTCACCGATGAGGTTATCTCTTTGGTCAAAACATACAAGCTTTACACCGATCACTTCTAGGGTACGTATACATGTGTGGATTAAATTTTTCATGTGTAGATTAAATGTGGAAAGTTTGGCGATAATATACAAGGAAAGATATAGGTACATCAGTTGTTCAGTTTGCTCCCCACATAAAATACAATAAACAAAGGACAGTAGGAAATACTTCCGTATTCCGTATCTTTCTTACTTAACACGGGTTTTGAAATAAATATTTAATTCTTTGATGCAGATCCTTGCAAAGTTTTTCTCAAATTCATCGATTATTGCCTCTTCTAAAAGAGCCAACCACCAATATTTAGTACGTCTGATCTAGCTATTTTTTCGCAGTTAGTCTCTGTTATTCACTTTCATACTTTCCACAATCCTCAAACATATTAGCGATACTTTCTTACCGTGTCTACTACTAAGCAATCAATCTTAAATCAATAATATAAATATGATTTATATAAATTAACTTTGTAAACACCACTTATTTATTGAAAAAATTCAACATGTTTCGAAACCAATGGCTTCTTCGTCAGGATAACAAAAATAAAATTTTAAAATCGAAGTATAGATCAAAATATTAAAAACTTATATATGGAAAATGATAATAAAAAGTACCTACTTAACATGAAAATAAATTTAAAAGATGACTATTTGCAAAAAGGACCAGATAATTTATAACATTCAATTTACTATTTACACTCTTTCTTACTTCCAAAAATTCTAATTTATCAAACTGTGATTCTGTATAATTTGTATGTATAATTTGCATGTTTTATATGCGTTACCCGTTGTGAGGATTAATTAAATTATTTATTTATTTACCTTCACAAAATAATCAAATTGAGTTGCGGTATAGGTACATGACGCATTCGTAAATTAAATGAAAAATAGAATACTGCACCTTAAATGAGTCATTAATAACCTATAGGGAAAAGCCTGAACCAATGTGTAGTCTGGTGAACTAAAGAACTATTATTTTTATTTTAAAATATTTTTTATCATATTTATCTAACATTACATTCTCAAAATTGTTCTGAAATTAAATAAAATTTGTTCTAAACTATTAAAGCATCTTTCATCGCCGCAAGGAATATCTAAAATTAACAATAAAAGTAGGTATTTTTACGTAAAATATGTATCAATAATATTTTTTCACATCAGCACATACCTACCTACTTAAATAGTATATAATGTATAATTATATTAACAAGTCGCCTTGTCTAAAATGCCGTTAAAAAAGCATTATTTATATAGGGTGTCCCGTATTTCGACGTTAAGCCGAAATCGGGTCATACTAGTTATCTGAAAAATATTTTTAAAAATTTATGTCATTGGTTTTAAAAATTATAAGCATTTAATAAAAATCTATACGCTGTGACGGTTTTTTCACTCCTGTTGCAACAAATCTTTATTTTTCTTCATTTTTTTTATTATTATATAATCCTGAATAATGCTTCTGTAAATTTTTATCCAAAATTCAAAGCCAACTGCTCCAGCTTGGAAGAAAATGTCACTTTTTGACCAAACCAAGTATTCAAAATCAATACTTTGCCCAGTTTTAACTGACTTTTTTTTATTTTTTTAAATATTTTTCTGATAACTATTATGACTTGGCCTATCACCCGACTTCGGCTTGAAGTCGAGATACGGGACACTCTGTATATCGCCATTTTTGTTATAATTTGACCTCAAGGGCGTTTAAATATCATAGAATTATGTTCTCAAATTGCAACATCACAAAAAATTGTTTTTATTAAAAATAAAAATAAGTATTATCAAGAAATTATTTGTTGTTTTTACTCCCTTTATATTAACTCGTGGCGTCTGCTTGCTTGCCGTCAACAAAAACTTTGGGTCGATTTTTGACCCTTTTCCCGTGATCCAATCGAGCTGAAACTTGGCAAGCAGACTCGTGGCGACGATCAAGAAGATCTATCAAATTTTCGTTAAAAAAAGTAATAATTATATTATAATTTCGGATTTTTAGAAATTTTTTTTTTTTTCAAATTGGAATCATTAGACAAGTTTGATTAGCAACGGCGCGGCAGAATATTTTCTAAATTTGAATTACTCCGTCGGTATAATAGGTACGGTACATCACTACGAATTTCCAAAAATTTACAAAACAATTGGTTCACAGATAACAGCAAAATTGTTTTTTTTTGGGAAAAAATCATATAATAATTTATTTCTTTTAGATTTCTGCTTAGTTTTGAAGAATTCTACATTACTCAAATCTGATTCTGACTAAATCATTTGACGCTGGAAATTCATAAGGTACGATATTGATGATAATTGAATCTATCAAAATCTTGACATCTCAAAACATCTGACATTTTAGAAATACATTAAATTTCTGTAAGTTTAGTGTTATGTTATATGTTTTAATTCGTCTTTAATTATTGTTATATTTTACAAAGAAACTGAGTATAGTAAAAACTTGGTTTTTATGGGTTACTTTTTTTTAAATGACAAAAAAGATCAAACAAAAACTCTGTTGCACTAGCATAAATATTTATTTACGTTTGTATATCGGTGTGTTTTTCTTATTGATAATTTTGAAAGATTTTGAAATACGACCTGCGCTTCGAAGGTATTGTTTCGTGCCCATCCCCGCGCCCTGAACTGCGACAGGCTGCCGAGCTGATCGTCACTGTGTTATTTGGGTGTCGTCATGATTTACCGACATCTCTGATTTACGACGGACACCGCAGCTGGGGAACCAGTCGCCCCCCACCCCAAAGATTACAGTCATTTTAAGTGCAGTTAAGTTTTTGAAATTGCATATTTACCATACATCTGAGGAGTAATCCAAGACTATGGTCCCGTCGTTCATACAATGAAAATAAGTATTTCACTATGTAATTTAATGTCCTGTTAATTTAATCTAACTAAAATAATCGTAATCTAAATTAAACAAACCAAACCTAGTAACCTAACCTAACCAAACCTAATAACTAACCAAACCAAACCTAACCTAATATATTGCCTATGAAATGTCAAAATATGCAGTCCATTTTTCGAAACTTTAAAGTGTAATATCTTATTTAATACTTACTTTTTAAACGTAAATTATCTTTCATTTTGTTATTAGCACATTCAATAATATAGTGAAATAATCATTTTCGTTGTATATGCAATGGGACCATTATCTTGGATTTAGCCACATCTGATTCCAGTGATGTGGTCGAGATGTGATTTTAAAGAAGTAACTATTCAACGGGTATTTTTTGTGTGCAAACCTCGTGCTAGTCTCGACAAATATGTGATGAAAATGCGACCAAAGAAATACAAGCCACAAAGTTTATAGATTCGATTTTGATAATCCCGGAATCACACCAGGGATTAGAAAATGTAAATTTTCTTATTTATATAACATTTATAAAAAATTCCAGAAAAAAATACGGGTGCGGTTGGGGGACCCCCGTCAGGAACATACGATTTTTCTTCAATTCCGAATGTAATTCCATTGTTAGATTGTTTATATTTGTATATTTTCGAATTTTTTTCGCACTTTGAAGTTGCTTTTCGATTTTTTTTCTCTTTCGATACTCTTTTTGACGCTGAGGTCACTTAATGTGTCACTATTTTCTCTCTGTAGATACTTACTTACTTACGCAGAGAGGATAGAGCGCCACACTCTTCTGTCCTGACATACAACTCCACATTCATACTTCTTCGCATACAAGCTCGCCGGTTGTTGAGGCTTCTAACGGGACCGTCTTCCATTATCTGGTTAACTGGTCATGCCACGTCTTCCAGGGTCGCCCTCTCTTTCTGGCGCCATCAACACTGCATTATATGTCTTTCTTACATTCTTTCCTCATTCACTCGCTCAATATGCCCAAACCATCTGAGCGAACCTTTTTTAATTCTATTAATTATGCCGAGATCAGCTTTACATTCGTTCCTAATATCTGCATTCTTTACTCTATCATAAATTGATTTGCCACACATTCGTCTGAGGGATCTCATCTCCACTACATTCAGTATACTTTCGTTCCTACAGAGGAATAATGTATGTAAACAGTAAACAGTAAACATTTGAATTACTTTAACCGTTAATACTAGTATATACAACGAATGTAGACTGAGTGCAGTGGAGACGAGATCCCTTAGACGTATGTGTGGAAAATCCATTTATGATAGAGTAAAGAATGAAGATATTAGGAATGAATGTAAAGCTGATCTTAGCATAATTGATTGAATTAAAAAAGGGACGCTGAATGGGTTGGGCATATTGAGCGAATGAATGAGGAAAGAATAGTAATAGAGCAAGTTAATGTTGATGGCGCCAGAAAGAGAGGGCGACCGCGGAAGACGTGGCATAGCCAGATTAAATAGATACTGGAAGATGTTTCCGTTAGAAGCCTCAAAAACCGGCGGCTTGCATGCGAAGATGTATGAATGCGGATGAGGCGAGAGTTGTGTGTCAGGACAGAAGAGTGTGGCGCTCTATCCTCTCTGCCTACCCCTGCGGGGAAACGGCGTGATGGTAAGTAAGTAGTAAGTAAAATATACAATTTTATTTACTTACTTTTCTTAGTTTTTATTGCACATACCTGTTGCAGTTTCCATTTCTCTTCGTACTTCCGTTAAAATAAAAAATTTAACCTAAATGCGCCAAAAAAGTATATTTTTTTCATGTAATATATTTTTAATGTTAATAATAAAAATAATACCCATCGCATGAAATCACTTCCGTAGGAAACTAGCGCCATCTTTCGGTGAGCTCATTGACTAATTTACTCTAAAAAACATTTATTAATTAATTATGAGAACACGTATGTGTGCAGAATTTCAGCTCGATTGGAAATTAGGAAGCGGGTGAAATATCGGTTATAAGATTCCGTCCAGCTAAACAGACAAATGGGTGAAGCTAATATTAACGTGATAAAATACTCCCGTACATACGTTCTGGCTCTGTAGATTTCGCGCTAATGCTCGAAAGAGGCGTCCCTCTGTTGTCATCGTAGTCAAGTGAAAGATAGTGAGTTTATAATAAAATCTATACAAAGCCGTCATCCACCCGTACACCTACACAATTTGTCGATCTTTGCTATCAGGACAGAGACAAACAAACGACCAGGGATTTGGATAATTCGTTCGGTGGCTGTGTTCTTTTTGTCGCGCTTTACGAGTATCGGATGGACCGCGCCCACCGAACCGGATGCGCGGCGACCAATCGGAAGTCCAACATTCCGATGGCTCCTCCAATGGGGTCGCTTCGTTCGCTTTCAAATATATTACATTGTGTCTGATTGCATCGGATTGCGGGGCACGTAATGGCGCGCAAACATCTAGCCGCCGGAGGTGCATGCCAAATTTTTGAAACTAGGTAGCTATTCAGTAAGTAGGTACCTACCTACCTAGGTAGTATTTGAGACACAGATCGATAAAGGGTTACTAAAAATATTTTGGATTGTTGATAGGATTTCTAATTATAATGTATGTAACTGTAAATGAAATAAAATGTTAAGTTTATTTATTATTACGGTCGTTGGACATATTTCGTCATGATCGTAGAACAACGACGGATGCGCAAAAATTCCATATTGACTTTTTTGGATCGTTAAAAAGTAAAAAACTAAAGCCATCTAATGGTATATAAATAGTTTGTTTTTCTCATTAATTTAACCGTCGTTATACGAAATCGGTATAACGACGGTTTTGATTTGTGATCGTAGAACAATGCAGCATGTGTAAAAAAGTCGTTGTACTGCGCTGACTATAACGTTTCAAAGGAAAATCTTTTGTAGTTATTGAGCTATGACGTAAAGTGTCTTTATGTAAATAAAACATCAAACAGCTCTCCTGCAAACTTTGGAAAAATCACATGCGTCGTTATTCTACGATTATGACGATTTATGTGTTAAATAAAACGGATATTTTATACGTATATTTTACTGAGAAGCAAATATCGACGATTCGCTAAAGTTTTATTCAGCGTCAACAGAAGAGCGTCCTATCAAGGCGTAGGTGTAGGCCGAACTGATTATTTCTTCCGAGGTCGTAAATTATATGCACTTTGTTGTGGAGTGCTCACCTCTTGCGATAGAGGTCGCCAGTGGGCAATATGTACTAATTACATCTTCGGGCTTTTCTGCGACGTCTCTTAAAGGTGGAATCAAAGTCGTGAGAACAGGGCGCCAAGTACTTGATAGTTTGTAACTAGAGCAAGCCTAATCAATGAGCAGGCAAGAATGGAACGGAATCATGGATACTCTTGCAACAATGCTAAAGCATCTTGAAATATTTGATATACGAATCTAAAGACGGCTTCTAAAAATAAGCCTAATTGTAATGATCTGGATACGAAAAGAAAAAGAAATGCTTTAAACAAAAAAAATCACAATATTTTGGCCTTTTCTAGAAGCAGCCAAAGAAGTATAAGATGTGATCAACTTGTCATTCATGGTTGAATTGCAAGCAGACGAGTTCCTGGAAGACGAAGGACACACTGGTTTCTGTCATCTGAGGCAATGGTTCTTCTTCTTTTTCTTTTAGATCCTTGATATGTATTGACAAGTCAGTCCTGGTCTTGTGACGAGGACGTCCAGCTTTCTCTCCATCTCTTTGGTGGTCTCCCTGGCGGAAGGCGCTCCTCTGGAATCCCGCGCGTCGTGTGTCCAGTCCATTCTCTCGACATGGTCCCTCCAGAAATGCCTTCTTTGCCTGCTCCATCGTACAATGTCTTGTATGTATGTTACAGGTTCTGCGGATTAAGTAAGGGTACTCTATCTATGATGGTTTTGCTCGCAATGGGTCTCAGGGTCTTTATCTCGGTAGTTCTGATAAGGTGTTTAGTTCTCACCGTGTCCGCTCTTGCTTCGATACCGTATGTCATGATAGGTCTTATGCATGTTTTATATATTCTGCTAGTATGACTTTGCTTTCCGCATTCGGAGATAGCCGCTGCTTTGTTTGTCTGCTCTTTGACTTCGTTATACAGATATACAGTAGCTGATATCTCCAACCCGAAGTACTTAAATTTTATAACCTGTTCTATGGGTTTATTGTCTACGACCATTTTACATCTTTGAGGTTATCTAAATATTGTAAGACACTTAGTTTTCTCGATTGAAATGATCATGTTGTACTTCCTGCTTCTGCAATCATGACGACGATCACCACCACGATTGCTACCGTTCGATAATCGAAAAATCATTAGAGGAAGACCTATATCCACGTGAGAAAATAATAATGGCGTATAAGATGAGATAACACAAATTCTCTGATCAATGTTCCTCTCATTTTTTATATTTTCTGCATACGTCATACAATTTCCCGAGTAGTAAAATTTAAACTGAATTATAATTGTGTAAAATAAAATGACACATTAGGTAGCAAATCATAGGGGGTTCAAGAAAGAACACAGTCGTCCAGTAGTATCTGAGAGAAATCAAGAGGCCGACAGGCTGGCTTAAAACATCACATTCTGCGATATATAGCAGCGAATAATAATAGACAGAGAAAAATCGGAGGTCTTTCGGGAAGACTTAACTCAGTGGATTACAAAACAATTGATAATGATGATGAGATGGCGATTATTTTTTAAAATTGTTTATTTTTATTTCACACATAGAAAGGAGATAATTACGAATACAAAATGCCATGTCTCCAGGGAGAAAATGCTATTATTAAATATTACATATTTGATTGATACACCTGCATATACATATACGAGGTCTGACAAAAGAAAGAAGATTAAGAAAAAAGGTAGAAAAGAAGGTTTATGACTGAGGTAAATATCCAAGAGTTAAATTAAATTCATAGATATATTTTATTGCCTAAATATTTGAGAATTAAGTGCCGGAATGACGAGGTTATTTATTTAAGTCTTAAATTATTTACAATCAGTCAGTCTTTCTAATTCATTTATATATCTTGTGACACGTCCATAATATTCCAATAAGCGCGGTTGTAACATTTATTTCTTAGAAAATGGATACAATTTTTTCTGCGAGCTCTTCATAGGAATCGCTATTTCTCAATACGCGCAGTTGTATTGTATCGTGGAAGATAGACGTACGACATTTATTTCTCGGAAAATGGATTTGTTTGCTCTGTAAGCTGCTCATGAGATTTACAGAACTGCATATAGGTACAGGGTGTACCAGTGCTAGTGGCAGAAACTTTGCCGGTAGGTTTCTGTCTTATGTTACGAGTCTAAAATGTTCAAGCAACCATGGCCTAACATCAATAGTTATGGAGATATGCATTTTTTTTTCAATAGTCTTATTTATTTTTTGCAAAAAGTTGAACTATCATTACAGTAACTTATATTATCTCATGAGGTAGTGCATTCAAAACTACATTAAAATCTTTAGAAGTTGCCCAGAAATTGATTATAAAGATAATTCTTAAAAAACTCAATGATTATCCAATAATAGATCTCTTTAATAAATTGCAAGTCTCCACTTAAGAAAATATCTACAAGCAAAATTGCATATTTCAACTATATGAAGGTTTTCATAGTGATAACGAGCTGACCCAAAGAGTGTCAAGTAGCAGAAATGTAACACTTGGTAAATTACATATCCCTATGATACATACCACAACTGGTCAGCATCACTACACATTCAGAGGTGTGAAATGGTTCAATGAATTGCTTGTTGAATTGAGGACTGAGAATATTTAAAAAAAAACGTGAAAAAATACCTTCATAAATAATTAAATTTTTATTTTATTATATATTTACCTATTACCTACTTACTTAATATTATATATTACTTACTTATTACTTTACTTAATACTTTATTTATTGCTTACTTATTATTATTTATATGTACCTTTTATTTACTAATTATAATTAAATTGTCTATACATATAAAATGATGAATGTGTACATTTTATAATTTTATTATCTGTTAAATGTAAAATGTAAAGATACTCCTCTTCTACACACGAGTCTGTCACTCATGTAGAAGAGAAAAATCCAACATACGTAACTAGCTCTATCTTGTAAAAAAAAAGTATCTTTAAAAAAATTTAAAAATAAATAAAAAAAATTATATTGATTATGAAAAATTCACTCGCTTCAATACAAGTCCAATCAAATAATAAAAACCTTGCAAATATTGAAAAAAGTTATTTTTACAAGGTTTTTATCATATTATTTCAGTTGTATTCATAATCGATATCAGTTACTGTAATGATAGTTCAACTTTTTGCAAAAAATAAGTCAGAAATATTGGAAAAAAAATTCAAATTTTGATATTGAATATCTCCATAACTATTGATATTAGGTCTTGAGTGCTTGAACATTTTAGACTCATAACATAGTCAGGAGTCTATCGACCAAGTTTTCTCACTTTGCCGTACGATCGTCTCAAGTAAACACGTTTTGTAATAAAGTGAGACTTATTTACCAAGACTACTTTTTAAGAGTATTTAATTCACAATTGTTTTGAAATTTACAAACTAGTGTTTTTTTTTTAAATTTACAAACGTGTTTAAAGTTGTGTAGTACCTACCAATAAATTTACGTTGGTTTATCTATAAGTAGGTACTAATTATATAAAGAGGTAAAGTTTGTAGGTATGTTTGTAAGTTTGGATGTAGGAGGTAATCTCAAAAACTACTATTCCGACTTCAAAAATTCTTTCACCAATATTTATAATGGATTTTTAAGGTGGACATAGGCTATACGTTATCCCGTTAAAATAGAAGGGCTTTTCGTGATGTCCTATTTTACAAATAAAGTCGACGAAAAAATCGTCTAGCAATGCGTTTTTTACGAACGCTGCATCAACGGTAAAAGATATTTGAATACTTTCTACAAAGTTGTAGAATTCAAAAAGTTGTATAAACAAGTCCGCGACGACATACATCTCTATATGGTAAGGTTAGTACACAAATTGATAAAATACGACTAAAAGTTACTAAAAATCTATGCGTGCAAAGCCGCGGGCACAGCTAGTCTATGCTATTCTGAAAATAGCAATATTTGGATGTCAGATCTTTATCCCAACCTCGACAGGTTAGTATGTGTGTATAACATTGTATTGCCGCCAATTTCGATGTTTTGAGTTTGACAGCTTTGAAATTAATGAATTCAATCAATCAGAAAGCTCTAAAACGTAAACAAATGTTAAGTTATTCACAATTACGAATAATGAGCTTTATAGTTGACTGAATTCATTAATTTCAAACCTGTCAAACACAAAACGTCAAAAAAACGGCGTCACAATGTTATACAATAACTGTCAAGATACAGATATAGCGATAATGCTTACTTCAGAATACGAATGACTCATCCGTATTCTGATATCTGAACTATATATTTGACCGACTTTGTGATTTGTTAACTAACTAACTAACCGTCACGCCGTTTCCCCGCAGGGGTAGGCAGAGAGGATTGAACGCCACACTCTTCTATCCTGGCACACCACTTTTGCCTCGTCCACATTCATACGTCTTCTCATACAAGTTCTACGTTTGTTGCGGCTTTTAACGGGGCCATCCTCAAACACTCGTTGTATCTGATCGTGCCGGGTCTTTCGCGGACGTCCTATATTTCTGTTGCCTTCAACACTCGCCTCATATATTTTCGTAACCGTCCTTTCCTCGTTCATCCTCGTTCATACGTTCCACATGACCAAACCATCTCAGCACTCCTTTTTTTATTATATCTACCACACCAAAGATTTTCCACACAAGCGTCTTAGTGACCGCATTCAGTCTACTTTCATTCCTCTTTTGCCAATTCCAGGCTTCACTTCCATAAATAAGGATTGGCACTAGAACGCCATCATGTACCGCTAGTCTTGCTTCTTTTGACAGATTCTTATTGGCCATAATTGCATTTAGTGCACCATTAACTTTGTTTGACGCAGTTACTCTCCTTTCGATATCATTCTCAGCCTTGCCATCTCAGCACTCTTTTCTTTATCTTATCTACCGTGTGATGTGTTCATAATGTTTATTTCGTCGCCTTGTGATGGGCACCGCCCGCGAGTTCAGAATTCGCCCCGTTCCAGTTGGCGCGCGGTCCAGCGAGCGCACCTAGCTTCGGACCGCTCCGAATCGAATTTGAATTCGGAATATTCGAACAGGAATTCTTATTGTGCTGCGCGGCCATTGGCGGCGCAGATTTACGGTTTGAAAATGAATAAATTTGTATGAAGTTTTCTGTAATTGCTCCGATTGACCAGGTTTTAGATACTCGGCCGCCGTGCGCGGGAAATTTATCGCCCGCCATTGTTGCCGCCGCCATTATCGGTGGGCAGCTACCTACCCGCGGCGGACACACCTCGCGGCTTCGGCGGATCCTTCCGATGTGTTTAGGAAAATTTATTAACCCTTATAGTGCCGAGGTCGGTGTGCGAAAAATGCCAGCGTCGCACAGCGCTCGTTTCGAGAGCTCACTTTTGGCGCGCGTCAGTGACGGTCGTGTTCCCGCGTTCATATTTTTATTCATTAAATTGCGTTCTAACTTACTTCAATCACACTTTTTTCTACGCTCATAGGTAGGTGTGCGAAAAATGCCAGCATCGCCGTAGCGCTCGTTTCGACAGTTCGCTTTTGGCGTGCATCAGTGCGTTCTAACTTTTTTCAATCACACTTTTTTTCTAAAAACACTGTTATTATTATTTATTTCTATAATCCTAAATTTGATTTCAAAATGTCGAACACGAGGGAAAGTTCCGATGTGGATGTTGAAATGACAGAACAATTCGAAAACTTCGATAGCGGAAGTGATATATATATATAAAATAATTATATAGATATAGATATATATATATATATATATATCTATATAATTATTTTCTGTAATTTTCTTGTCAATAAATATGTTGTATTCAATTTCTGTGTTTTTATTCATAGTTTGAAATCTTCTGAAGAGAATGTTGTAAAAATTATGAAAATTAGTGTTTTGTAACAGAAATGGTTAGTGGTTTTGGTGTTTATATAAATTATTTATGAAAATGCACTTTTTACTGGCATTTTTAGCATATTTTGACAAAATATTTATGGCACTAAAAGGGTTAAGGTAACTGCTTGAACTGCCCAGTTAACAAGCCCCACCGATTCAAAACTGTTGATATTACGAAGGACTAAAGTAAAAATTAGTGGTCATACCAGAGAATGTAAAAAAAAACAGAGGATAACAACACATTTAAGAATGAATGCAGACGTCACTTCACATAATAAAATGTAATTATTATGTAGCAATTAATATACGCATAAGTTGAAAATAAAATTGTATTATTAGCTAAATAGTCATGTAAATAAATAATAAATTTAAAATTCTCCTGATAATTTTAAAAACTAACAAAAAATCATTTTGATCATTTCATTTTAACTTATTTCTCTTCCATTTCTACTGTGTTTATTTCTTCTTTTTTTATGTTTGATATATTATTTGTAACGCCAACATTATTTATTCTCGAAACAATTCTCTAGATGGTGCTAAAAGGGTTTTCATCTATGATTGACAGCTAAGGAACCAGCGTCAAAGTCTGCCAAGAGATGGTGCCAGCCATAGTTACAACACACATACGAAAGACGTTCTTCATTACATCAATTACCCCAAGGGTTCAGTTTGATTATACTATAGTTGGCGACACTTTTGCTCGTATAACATTAATTAACCAAAAATATTCAAATGCTTCAGAACACATATATATGCATTGGTAAGTTCTGAGTTATCCTGAATACAAGTCAGATATCGTACAGAGATCTTTACTGATCTTGAGTCTGAGCCTTTGGCTTTCTCTAGCTGGCTTAAAACGTAACTCACAGAGGACCTAGTCTGGGGACCCAGTAGAGCAATCTGTAGTTACTGCAGTAGAGACGAGAGGACAGCAATCCGCGAAGGACCTGGTCTGGGGACCCAGCTTAGGAATCCGGGGTTGATTGTAATACCGCAAGGCGCCGCCCTAGGCGCTTGCCGGCTTATCAGCGAAGATTACCCGTTATTTGTACCCACGCCCTTGAAGGGACATATAACAAGGGATTCGGACAGTGTGCAATTTCTTCTGCTTACCATCTCGTTTCAATACTTAAGTTATTTTGTGTATATGTGGGGTATAAAAGCAAAGGCAGCAATATCCAAATAAAATTTGATGTAGTCAAAGAGGATTACTAATTTATAATGTACTAAATTCGAGGTTTAATGGGAAAAATAGCCTATAAATTTTTTGAAAACATGATTTTGGAAGGGATAGATAGATACATAAATTCTAGAATTCAGTACATTTTAAATTAGTAATCCTCGGTGACTGCAATCAAAACATTTTTTTAATTTTTTGGATATTGATACCTTTGCTTTTATACTCCACATATGTAGTATAAGTATGATTCACTATTATTTTTGTTAACTAATATTTATTCCACGTAAAGATCCAAAGGGCGCATGAATAAAAAAATATATAAAAATATTAGACCGTGTCTTCAAAAACTGCGAGCAGAATCCTGGAAGATGGAGGGCATCTGGCTGAAAAATCTAAGGCAGTATAGTTCTGGAGTCTGTGACGAACTACTATATTGCTAGATAACCGGACAATTATTAGAAGAAGAGGAAAGTCAAATGTTAAAAATACATGAAGGCAGACCAGAGACATCAATCAATCACTAATATACTAAAATAATTTCAATTTTCTCCGTGCATTCAAGAATCGGACATAAACGCTGCAGTTAAACTGAAAATATTATACATATTTTTATGACCGACGGAACCCAAAAACTTTTCTCGGACAATATTTATTATCTTACTTTGTAACGTCTAATAATATATATTTACTAGACCATTGATTGTCAATTTTTTTATTTACTTATTTACAAAGCAAGAAAAGAATATTTTTTTAAACCTTAATATATTTAAAAAATTTAATTTTATATTATATATGCAATTCAAAAATTATTCACTTGCAAATATTTCGATAAACGCATGTGACAGAGCTTGCCCAAAGTAAATTGGCGTGCGGCGACTTTGTAATCGACCAATATTACCGTTTGACAGGGCTCCAGATAGAGCGGCCGCCATTACTGGTTTGGTTCTTTAGTGTTGCCCGACCAAATTTCTATTAAAGGCTCCGACACCGGACACCGGACACTCTGTATATTATGTTTTGTGTAATAAATTTACACCCTGGCAACTTTTGTTTCGCGACAGGGACGCCCTCCCTCGCACGCCATTTTATACTAGTAGCACTCTAAGATGATGCATAGTCCATGCGGCCAGTGGTTTTGCGTTATCCAATAGTGTGCGCCTCGGCTACGGCGCGCTTTATAGAGTACGAGCCTTACGTCATGGTATCAAACCTGAAATATTTTCTCTACATGTACACTATAGTAGGTGAAAAGGTTTGGATATTATGACATTTGAATTCGTGGGATTTTGGCAGATAACATGTATAAAAAAATGTAAGTAAACCGTTAAAATATAAGGCCCGAATAAAATACATAAAATTCAGATTTGTTACAGTTCAGTAAAAGACATGATTGTTTATATAGTTGCAAATCGTCTGGCGGAAGAAATGAGCCGCAAAAAGCGTATGGCGGCGATTAACATGAGTGTATATATAGTACTGTTCCGTTAAATATATTAAAAAATTAGGTTTGTTTTTTTTTACGTTGTACTTACTAATTTGTTTGTACCTGTATTAGATTTTATCTGCCAAAATCCCCCGAAATCAAATGTCATAATATCCAAACCTACTGTACATCTACAGAAAATATTTCAAGTTTGATACCACATCGTAAGTCTGGCGGTCGCTGGCTCTTGGGCCCGGTTTTTTCAAAATTGATAAATAAAAGTTCGTTTAATGCTTAGATTTTTACAGAAACGGATCGTTTAATTGGCGGAGAACCCAAAAATCTACGCCTTAAACGAACGTTTACTTTAATCCGACTTAAAATAACGGGTCTTCAGTCTACTATGATTGGCGGCAGGCATCTGCCACGGATCGACGTTAATCGATCGTTATCGATTGTTATTTGTTAAAACATTGTATTGCCATGAAAATATTTCACTATTACAGTCCAGACAATAAGTTGTAATTCATGTTATTATTTAAACTCTAAACACACGAGCAAGTTGGAGCACCTAAAGACAAGCATAAGTGTGATTTACTGCAAATGAATGAGCGAAAGGGGTATAATTTCGTAATGATAATATTTACTACGAAAAATATTTATGGCACATCACTAAAAGTCCAAAGCTCGACTTCATCGATGCATTCAAAACACTATTCGGCGCGAGTTTACCTTTATGCTCAACGCCCTTAAATATATTTATTATTTCCTATTTATTATTATGTAGTCATTTTCCAGAATACTAAATTCAAATTACCTACATCAATTTTAGATAAATTCATATATATTATGTACAACGCGAGATGTATGGCGATACTAAAATGAACTTTATTTCATTTCATTACCGATAAATACGTGTTTATTGACAAAAGGCATTTAATTACTTAATACGGACAAATATAATAAATATAAATATAGGATAATATGTAGCAAATCTTTAGTAACATTTTTTTTTCTCAAAAAGGGGTTCTTTATTTATTTATTTATTTATTTATTGTTTATTTACATTAAGATTAGTTGATCAAGATACTAATAACTGCCACACTAGGTAAAAACCTGTTCTGTGGCAGTTATTCTCATACGGTATTTATTTAGTGGATAAAAATGACAATTGAAGAATCTAAATATAAAAGAAAATAAAAAGAAAAAATATACATGTAAAATCAAGATAAAAATTTAAAGTAAATCATAGGAATAAATCTAAGAGAAAAGAAAAGAAAATACACATATAAAATTAAGATAAAAATTTAAGTACAAAAATAAATATTATATTATAGTATACTATAATAATAATAATATTGGATTATTTATATAGCGCCATTTTTGTGAAAATTTCACCTCAAGGGCGCTTTACACACAAATAACTCTTACATACTAAAATCATAGAATCACAAAATGAAAAAGAAAAGAGAAAGAAAAACAGTTCAAAACATAAAATAGTAAAAAAAAAAACAACGTTAAAAACAACAATATTAAAAAGGTTCTGGGAAAGAATTTGTAAACAAGTGCGTTTTAAGTCTTTTCTTAAATAAAGTCTCTGAATCCGTGTTTCGTATCAGGGAGTTCAAAGAGCAATCAGCAAAGAGTTCCACTCTTTGGGGCCCGCCACCGCAAATGCCCGTTCGCTGAACCTAGTTTTCTGGAACTGACTTGCCGGTTCCACAATCCTTCCCATCGCTGAAGTAGACGCTGACCTAAGAGTTTGACGTCTCCCATTTATGTTGTCTGGAATACAGAGCTCCTGAAGATACAGAGGCGCCATGTTATGAGTTGCCTTGTACATCAACCAACACAGTTTGAACTCTACTCTTTCAGGAAAACGAAGCCAGTGCAATTCTCGCAGAAGGGATGTTATGTGCGAGAATTTTGACGTTCCATATATGATCCGTGCTGCAGCGTTTAGAACAGATTGTAGTCTATCGAGCTGAAACATCGGTAGGCCAGCGTAGATACCATTGCAGTAGTCCACACGTGATACAACAAATGCATTAATGAGTAAACGGGCTGCCTCAGAGGGAAGATGTCTGCGAATACTTTTAATCTGTCTCAGTTGATAAAAACATGCACTGACAGTTTTGCTGATGTGTGTATTCATGGAGAGATCTGAATCAATGTGTACACCCAACAACCTGACTGCAGATTTTGCATTCACAGACATTGATTCCTGGATTAGGTGTTGCCTTCTAGGTGTCGCCGCCCATAGGAGTTCTGTTTTTGATGGATTTAAGGTGAGTCTATTTTGTGCCATCCACTTGCCTATTTCTTCGACGCATTTTGCAATTTTTATTTTTACTTTTCTGTCTCATCCGGTTTGCAGAAAAAGTAAATTTGCGTATCGTCTGCATAGCAATGAGGCCATAATCCTGCAGATATAATAATTTTTTCTATATCTCTTGTATATAAGATATACAAAAGTGGTCCAAGAACTGATCCCTGAGGCACCCCGATGTTTGCTGTAATAGTTGGTGATGTTGAGTCTTGTAAGCGCACCGATTGTGATCTGTTACTCAGATAAGATTTGAACCAATCGTGTGCTTTACCACCTATTCCATAGGTTTTCTGCAACCTCTCCAACAATATTTGATGGTCAACTGTATCAAATGCGGCGCTCATATCTAAGAGGGCGAGCAAGACCAGATTCCCTGAGTCAATGCATGATATAATGTCCGACAGGACTCGAAGCACCCCTATTTCTGTAGAGTGGTGACATCTGTATGCAGATTGCATTTTTGGAAATAAGTTATTAAATGTTAAATACAAATTAAGACGACGTGATATAACCTTCTCCAGTATTTTAGAAAGTAGCGGCAAATTAGATACTGGACGATAATTGGTGAGGTCTTCGGGGTCCAGTTGAGGGTTCTTCAGTATTGGAGTTACGTGGGCCATTTTCATAGTATCCGGAACATTTGAGGACTTTAACGACTTATTCAATAACTCAACTAGGAATGGAACAATTTCTGATTGGCATTCCTTTAGTAGCCATGTTGGTATTGGATCCAACCCACATTGTTTATTTGGTAAACTTTTAATCAATTGGGATATTTCGGTGATTGATGTCAAATCGAGATAATGAAGCCGCGATGAAGTTTCTTCCTCAATTACAGGTTTTACAGCTGAGCTCGTCAAATCACGGATAGCAGACACTTTGTTATAAAAATCATCAGCCAGGTTGGAGGCATTAGCAGTAGTCGATATTTCCGCCTTAGAGTCGCCTCGGACAGATTTGAGAGCCCTCCATAAGTTTTTCGGATTATGCCAATCTTCCCTAATTTTGGAGCACCAATATTTAGATTGTTTCATTTGCCTGATTGACCTATACCTATTCTGTGCTTCAAGCCAGGCTATTTTGTCGGCCTCCAAGTGAGTTACTTTAAATTTTCGCTCTCGGCGCCTCATTGTCCTCTTTCCTTCCCGACACTCTTCATCAAACCAGCACTCTGACCCGCGATTCCTTTTAACCTTCGTGGTAATTGGAACATGTTTATCAATAATGTCTCTTAATACTGTATTATAAATCTCTACAAGTTGATTGATATCCTTTTGGTGACGATCAGGATCATAACCAATAAGAGACGCTTTCACATTACGAAACTGATTGATGTCCAGTTTCCTCCAGGGCCTCGATGATATGGTTTTATATGTCGGAGTTGGTTTATTGAACTCAATATTGGCATGAACAAGACAGTGATCCGGAAGTCCAATATCAATCACTTCTGTATTTAAGGGTTTATCATTATCACGACTAATTATGACGTCTAGTATTCCTCCCGCATCATGGGTAGAATCTTTAACCCATTGCGTGCAATTGAAATCACTTAGTAGGCTATTAAAATGTTTACTATCCTTTTCAAATGGACGATCTAATCTAATATTCAAATCATAACAGTCTCTGTGCGGACTGAAACCCATTCTAGTAAGGATTTGAATTCAGAGAAAAAACTTGCCGAAGTCGGTTTTGAGCCAGGCCTGTAGATCGTGACGATTGTTAAACCTTCGCCAGCAGAGGATATTCTGCATCCAAGACACTCGAAGGTCTTAAAAGGGAGTATTTTAATTTTAGATAACCGAAGATCCTGCTGCCCAATGACAGCAATACCTCCATGATTTGTCCACGTCAGCAAATCGGATCTATTCCCGGGTGGTTTTCTAGCGTCTTCAACAATTTTAAAACCTTTTTTGCCCAGTTGTTTAATTGGATTAGACTCATGATCATCATGCCAGGTTTCCGTCACCGCCAAAAGTTGTATTTTTCTATCCGCAAAAAGATCACATATGTCGTCAGTTTTATTTCTAATGGAGCGAGCGTTCCATGTCGCCAGTGAAAGACTCTTCGATTTTAAATTAACGTGCCTTTGAACTTTTATTTTAATAGAATTTGATGAGTTCTCGAAATATGAAAAACAGACGTTTATCACAAAATTAATGGCTTTTTCATGAGTTTTACGACTCTTGGCAAATTTCGCAGTCAATTCACAGTACCTTACGTAATGCCTTTTTTCTATACATATTGTGTCGCGATCCCTAAAATGTACGCTTTCTTTAGTTGGCTGCCTTGATTTGCGCAGATAGTTTTGCGGCGTTTGCGCTAATCCTCGTACCTAAACGCGGTTTAAATTGTTTTTCATATTTTTATATTTGTCTTCATTTTGATTTTTTTTCTAATAACTGTGTTTATGTTATTAAAATGTTTAATTTTCTTTGCAAGATGTTAGTGACTTATCCTATTATTTTACGTAATTATTGACAATTGTATTTCTAGTAGAGCTTGACCAATGTAAATTGACGTGCGGCGACTTTGGAACTAAAACCCGCCTGCACCCGGTAGTAACCCCTCGCCCTGTCATTCAGTTCAATCTCATATTTGCGCGTGAGCTGTGACATCTTGATTTCCAATGTACACTGAATTATGTCCAAAACAGTCTTGCAACATCTTGCAGGTGGTGCGAGAGCTTGCCAATGTAGTTTTAAAGTTTTGCGAAGCTGAAAAAGCAAATACAGTAAAAGCTCTTTAATACGAAATTCAGGGGACCGAAATTCAACAAAAAAATTCGAATTTCGAATTAGGGAAGTAGAATTAGTAGGAAGTTTTTAAACCATCAACACACTTTCTAAACATTTCCAAGTGCACAAACATATGCATTTTTTAACATGTATTTTTAAACACATTTATTTGGCCAATATTGCATTCATTTTTGTCAGTTGTTTCAATAAAATTAAAGTAATTTACTTTGATATGTGATCTTGAGACATCAATTCAATTTTAAAACAGAAAAAATGAAAACAGCAAATATTGTACATCACTTCACTGCACTTTTCAATTTTGGCGCGATTTTTTTAGAATTGTTGAAACAGTCGAATTGGCGATACCATATTTTACGCAATCTTGCCCTTATTTCTCAATTTTTCTGTCCACGCCTTTAATCAAATCCATTTTCATAGAAATAGTTAAAAGTTTTGTACGCGCTGCGAACTGACGCCATTTTAATTTGAAACGAAACACTAGTCAAAATAAAATGCGAAAATAACTCAAATCTAACACGTGAACGTAATAAAATGTCTAATATTCTTCACACTTATCAAATAACAAAAAATATATTAAAATCGTAAATGAAGAGACTAAAATATCGAAAGTTTTCACGGAAATCACAGATAAAAGCACAAAAAAAAGTCAATGACATAATGTTTTCACGCGATATATTTTCAATCTTAATAAAACACAAAGATGTAACAATTTAAAACTCCAAAACTGGCGACAAAACTTCAACTAATCTCGTCTTTTGGCGGGATATCATAAAACTGGAGTCATAAGGGTACGCGCGCACTAGCGTTTTTTCGCCGCGCGGCGAAAAAACCTGCGACATTTTGACGCGCGGCGAAAACAACAGGCGCGCGCACTGCGACATTTTGACGCGCGGCGAAAACAGCAGGCGCGCGCACTGCGACATTTTGACGCGCGGCGAAAACAGCAGGCGCGCGCACTACGGCATAATGCCGCCGATCATTTGAACAATGGGCAGGTCTTTAAAATATTTGGTGAACTTAACGATTGCTCCGAAAATTTTTTCTAATATTATCGAATGAATAAAGAATGTTTTTATGAACTTTTAAAACTAGTTGGACCTTCTATCACATATAAAAATACTCCATTCAGAAATGTTTAATGTTTCTATCACTATATTCTTTTGAAGTAATATCATACAATGGTGGTCTTCTTTCAACTTTCGTAATTAGCATTTCAATATTAAAATCTTCATCTAGATCAGCAGAATTATTGCTTGTAGCCCATTGTTCTTTCACATAAAATATATGGTACAGCGAAACGGCGCTTAGTGCGCGCGGTCATGACTTTAAAAAGATGCGTTTTTTTGCCGCTGACCGGCCGTCGGCCGGCCGGCGACCAGGCCGACCAGGCCGCGCCGCAAGAGAGTTGTAACATTTCACAGATTTTTCGCCGCTGCGTTATTTTGCCGCTAAGTGCGCGCACTACGATTCAAAAGCCTTTGTTACAACACTGCGGTGCGACATTATGCCGCCGCGCGGCGAAAAAACGCTAGTGCGCGCGTACCCTTAAACAGCCTTACCCTGTGCGCGCGGCCACCGGCCAGTTGGGGATGTTTTATGACTTTTATTACTGTCATATAGATGATCAAAGGCCTGTGAGCGGTCATTTCCGTCAGCGCAGGCATAAAAACACTAGCAAATGGTGAGAAAATGTTAACATTTACACAAATGACTTTTGTGTCAAATTTCATAATTTTGTCTGAAATTTTTTTCGTATTTGGAATTAGCCATTTTTTCGAATTATAGGAAGCATATTGTATGAAAATTCATTTGGGGGGGATAAAATATCATTAAATTTTTCGAATTATACCGAATTTCGAATTATAGTTGTTTGTATTAACGAGCTTTTACTGTAATGGACCAATATTATCGTTTGACAGGACTCTAGATAGAGCGGCTGCCATCACTGGTTTGTTTCTTTAGTGTTGCCCGACCAAATTTCTATTATAATATCATAAAATATATTTGTCAATGTACCGGACACTCTGTATATTATGTATGTATGTATGAAACGGTCCCGGGAAAGCGGTGGGTGTCCATTCACTGTATATTATGTATCAATATATATATATATAAAATCTATATATATGTAACAAAAGGAACTTCTGGACTCCCTCGCGTTTTCTGTAAATGGTCTCCGTGAGAAGACCAAGGCCGACGTTTCGACACGGTAGCGATGCGCGATTACGATTATTATAACTCGAATTATTTGATTATTGAAATGTTTCGAATAATTCGATTATTAAAATCATTCATAATTAAAATCATTCGAATATCAATTTAGCACTGCGCGATGTGACGCCAGGCAAAGCCGAGAGCCGAGTACCGATCACGCCCACCCACTCCGCGAAGAATTCAACGAGTGATTCTACTAACCATCCCGAATAATTTCAACACGAGTGATCACTCATGATGGTTAGTAGAATCATTCGAATGAAAATTAGGTATGAATAAAAAAGATTCTTAAGTATATATTTCTCTCTCTTTTGATATACCATTGGCTTCATATATAAGAAGAAGACAGATGATAACAGAATGTCGTAACGTATTTGACAAACGAAAACTTCTTAACATAGACAAGGAAAGAGTTTTTATTGTCTTTCTTTGTCTAATCTCCTTACAATGTGAGTGAATGTTGGTGAACGTATGTCTTTTGTCTTTTGCCGCAGCCCGCGGCTAACTTCAGACCGAATGATTATTCGAATAATTCACTCGCCGTTGACGTCGATTATTAATTCGATTATTTACTCAGTTACTAATTCTATTCGAATAGAATTAGTAACTAATGACCGAATGATTATTCGAATGATTCACTCGCCGTTGGCGTCGATTATTAATTCGATTATTTACTCAGTTACTAATTCTATTCGAATAAAATTAGTAACTAATGTCA
Source organism: Agrypnia vestita (assembly GCA_016648135.1). Lineage (NCBI taxonomy): Eukaryota > Metazoa > Arthropoda > Insecta > Trichoptera > Phryganeidae > Agrypnia > Agrypnia vestita. The sequence continues at coordinate 56,225 of JADDOH010008487.1, forward strand.
ACGCCGAGTGAAATCATTCGAATGATCACTCGGTCCGATGTTCGCCGCGGTCAGCGATAATATTATTGTTTGTTAGACGTTGAATTTTCGATTTTTAGAGGGATTTAAAAATAATAGACATATATTTTTTTTAAGAATAGCAATTTTGAAAAAATAGGTATGTTAAATTTTAATTATTTGGCTTTAAATAACGAATTAACATGACGCTGTGAAATACTTGGTGTATTAAATAAATAAGACATGTTTATTGAATTTGGCATACCTAGCTCTGTTCTTATTTTTTGAGGACAATAAAAATAATTACTTTTAATATCATCCAATGTACATTATTTATATCATTTTGAATAATATCATAACCCCGATTGTCATAAAATTAATGAAAATATCGGAAGAATCATAAAAATAATAAAACTTATTACAAAATATTCATATTCAAATTACGATAACTAATATGCATCAACTTATCATCGCTGCATATACCGAATGTAACATACCTAGTTCACAATATTTCGTAGGTAGATCCCTGCCTATGTTGAGTCAAAAACGCTCAAGCAACCATGACCTAATATCAATAGGTAGTAACGGAGATAATCGACTTCAAAGTTTTTTTTTTCTATTCAATATTTCTGACTAATATTCTGCAAAAAAGTTGGACCATCATTCAAGTAACGTATGTATACCAAAAATTTAAATTTCAATCGCTTTAATATAGGCCAAATAAAATGAAAAAACTTTAATTTCTGAAAAAATCTTTAAAAAAGTTTTAATCATTTGGCTTGTGTTAAAGCATACCAATCTTTATAAGTTAAAGCGAAAGTTTTAATTTTTGTTTTAAGTTATTTTAATGACGGTCCAGCTTTTTGCAAAAGATGAGTATAAAAATGCAAACTTTGAAGTTAATTATCTCCGTAACTACTGATATTAGGTCATGGGTTGCCTGAATATTTTCGATTCATAACATAGGCAGGAATCTACCAATGAAATATTGTGAACTAGGTCTGACACACCTTGTATAATATAGCTCATATGTGATGTTTAGTTTATTCCGTGATAATTGAAAAAAAAGTAACTGCGAAGAATAGACTTACAATTTTTTTTTAAATTACTAGGCATACTTTAATGTCACTATTTTTTTTATAGAAAAAATTGTGCTTTTTTCATGTTTTTTGCACATACAATTACTTTGCATACTTCCGGCATATGGAATTTATTCTGTACTGACTTACGGCCACAAAATGTGAGAGTATAGAGAAAATATTATATATTAGTATTAATTTCTTTGCGGGTAACCCGCGTCAAAGTCTGGTCCTCAGAAGGATCATTCATCAACCGACGTTTCGCCTGAATCGCAACAGGCATCTTCAGGGTGCCTTGTTAATAAATTTCCATCACGAGGGGCAGTGCGAGCATGTCCGTTCGTATTGGAAGCTTACTACCAAGCCTTGTAGCCAGTGACATGGCCACTGGACAACGAACTTCAATGTTATTTACCAATGTTTTCGCATGGTTTGGCCATGCGGAACTGAGGAGCAAGGAAAGGTAAGGAAAATTGTTTGTCGAAGGCAGCAGAAACAGAGGGCGTCTGCGGAATTAAAATAATAAAACAATATATTCGGTGTATCAAACTCTTTTATTGTATTTTATATAACTATTAACAGGAAAATGAAAATTTTAATAAAAAAAATACAACTTTCAATTACAATTAAATGAAGCCATATCTCTTTTGGCTTTATGCCTTTCCAAAACAACTTCGTGAATTTCCTGCCGATTCTTCAGTAGTGTTTCGAAAATCTCTAACTGAACTGCAATAATTTTTTCTCTGCATATCACTTGGAGTCGTTTTGGCTTTTATTACCTGCAAACAAAGAAAAGGTTATAAACAGAGAAACTAGAATAAAAACAATATAGATCAAATTAAAAAACATTTTGTAATCGCAAAGACTAAATATGTAGGAAAACACGTAATTTTATCAATAATCTAACCTTCCTGGCGCATTTCTTCATAATCTCGAACCTATTTCGAAAATCTGTCAGACAGTATGCATTATATTCGTTGCGTAGTGCAGAAGTAAGATCTGACGATATGAACGTCATCTGTGGAAAAATTTGCTTGCTTTCTCTGAAAAAACATTGTTATCAGTGTTTATTACCATTTAATTAACAGCATAAACTGTCGAATATCGTTAAATTCA
>JADDOH010008488.1:0-11461 GCA_016648135.1 Agrypnia vestita
CCGATAACGTCGCGGAATATTTTCTAAATTTGAATTACTCCGTCGGTATACATAATAGGTACTTCACTACGAATTTCGAAAATCTAAATTGAATGACAAATGATTTTAAAATTTATTCTTCAAAACATGAAGTGTCTTATGTCGTCTCAAAACATCTGACATTTTAGAAATATATTAAATTACTGTAAGTTTAGTGTTATGTTATACGTTTTAATTCGTCTTTAATTGTTGTTATATTTTACAAAGAAAGGGAGTATAATAAAAATTTGGTTTTTATGGGTTAGTTTTTTTTTAATGAAAAACATTTTATTGCGAAGTTGAAAATTTAGTTTACTAATCTCGATCAATTTTTTCGTGAGCTGGCCCCTTGTCAGATAAATTTTAGAGAATTGCTTGAGATAAATCTCAGCGTACCAACCATCACGCCATTATCTGAAGGGGTACGCAGAGAGGACAGAGCCCCACACACACAACTCTCGCCTCATACACATACATACATCTTCGCATACAAGCTCGACGATAGTTAAAGCTCCTAACAGGACCATCCTCCAGTATCTGGTTAATCTGGTCATGCCACGTCTTCCGCGGTCCTCCTCTCTTTCTGGCGCCATCAACACTCATGTTTTTCACGGTTGGCAGCGTTAGTGACGAACATTGTTACATTAGTTGTACGTTGTACAAAATAAGTTTCTGAGATATCTCTACATGAGAGAGTACGGGCATTATCCTTGGCTTTACCCAACCGAGTTTCTCCAGGGTATGCTTGGCTACAATAGTCTAGAGACTAGAAGGAATGTGTATTTGATTACACATTTTTATCCATTGTTACGTGGTGTGATCGATAGTTCTTTAATTATGCAGAGCATTGGTTTGTATATTTCTGATAATTAATTACCTTAAACAGCGTCAACGGTAGATCAAAATCATAGATTGTTTCACAACCAATATGCAGGATCAAACTGCCGAAGGTTATGCCTGTTGGAAGAGCTATCGCTATGCTGAACAATATCACTTTGGACATTGATATGTTCCATATCTCTGAGAAATGTTTTTCGAAGCAGGATTCTCCTACACCTTTGATATGAATTATTGTGTATATGTAGGTATATTATGTTAATTAAAATATTATGTATGAATGTTTGTGATGTAAATGTTTTATACGAAATAAATTAAATTGAATTGAATTACTGTTAGAGTGGTTATTATGCATATAATTAATATAAATGTACTTTGTTTCCTCCACTTGTATTAATTGATATTAATTATATAATTTATTCATTAATAATAATTATTTCCTCAACTTGAGAGATATTATAATTAATTGACCACTTATAATTAATTAATAATAATTATATTTTAATTAATAATTATTATTTCCTCAACTTGAGAATTCAGCCAAGTATGAGAAAATTTTTGATAACAATTTAAATTATGAGTAATGTTAAAGGCTGAAAAAATATTTAAATACCAATGAAATGTTTTTCATTAATATAATTAGTAAAAATATACTTTGTTTTCACCACTTATATATTGAAAATATCGACATATTTTATAACCGATGGTCCCTTCCTCAGGATACAATGTATACTATACTAACAAATTAAAAATCAAAAATAGATGTACATATTAATCCAAAACACATATGGAAATTGTTTAATAAAAAATAAATATTGACAAAATCAGATTGACAAAATATTGTACTGCTCTCCTGTAAAGTTCGAAATAATCACTAATGCCTTTTGGCTTTCTACCCTAGATATAGACAATATATATATATAAATAATTTAATGAATAAATAATTAGGTACTAACATGAAAACACATTTAAAAGATAACTATTTGTAAAAAGTCCCTGGCTATTTAAAATATTCAATTAACTAACTAACTAACATTTTTACTTATTTCCAAAATTTCTAATTTATCGAACTGTAATTCTGTATAATTTGTACGTAATCAATATCAAAAGAATGATCCATTTCGGTTGAGCAAATTCGGAATAACTATTGCTACTTAAACAAATTAATTTGGACATCATAATTTCTACATCATAATAATAATCATTGCAAATCAATTTATAAACACCCAATTTTTTTATATTGATATTTTCGACATACAAGTGGCGAAAACAAAGTACATTTTTATCAATTATATTAATAATGTCCCCACAAAATTATTTTGCTCTTTTTACTGGTTTCTTCAAAATAAGCAAAATAATTTTGTGGTGACATTATTAATATAATTAATAAAAATAAACTTAGTTCTCACCACTTTTCTATTGAAAATATCAACATATTTCAGAGCCCATGGCCCCTTCGTCAGGATACAATTGTATACTTACAGAGTATACAATTGTATCCTGAAGAAGGGGCCATGTTGATATTTTTTCAATACATAAGTGGTGAAAACTAAGTTCATTTTTATGAATTACTAGCTGTTCATATCCGGCGTTGCATGGGTTAAGGATTAAGTTGAAAATAAATTTGTGGGGGAAACAAAGGTTTCATTCGAACGGTATAGATTTGCATCGAAAATATGTCAGGGGGAGGGGAAGGAGTATGAGAATAGGGAGGAAATATCGCCTATATTACTCGCCGAGTCCTAAAGAATAAGTTTCCAAATTTTGAGTCCGATCGGTCAAACGGTACAGATTTGCATCGAAAATATGTAAGGGTGAGGGGAAGGGGTATGAGAATAGGGGGAAATGTTGCCTATGTTACCCGCCGGGTCCCAAAGCATAAGTATGCAAAATTTGAATCAGACAAACGGTGTGGATTTGTATAGAGAACAGACAGATAGACAGACAGACAGAGAGTTTTATAGGTAAAGATATTTTTATTAATAATATTAATAAAATCACCACAAATTAATTAAAAATATACTGCATTGAATTTACCTATAATATGCCTAAAACCACGCCTTCTTCGGACCTACGACCCTCCAAGCAGCAAAATTACAATGACCCTAATAACAATCAGGGCAGACTGCAGATTACCTATATAAATTACCTTCAAACGGTTCCGCCACCGGATCAACTGACACTTCCGAGTTGCGAAAACCGTCCGCAAAACCTCTCCCAAACAATTTGCTGGCCGTTCCAGCAACTGCCGTCTACCTACGACGATATGACCCATAAAAATGTTCTCCTACCCCCACCCCCTCACCACCCTCCAGGCCCCACGACCCATCTTATCTGCTCTCGCTAAAGTCTTAAGTATTCAGTTAGGCTATAAAATATAAATCCTCCGAGGGTCGCTATGATTATTTATCGCATCCCCCCTTCCCCCCGCCGCTCCGCCCGACGGCCCCCTCCCCGCCCTATCGGAGGCCGTCCATCTTGGTTTATGACATTTTTAGTTTGACAGGAGGGCCAAGGTGGTGCGTAAGTTTGCCTACGGGAGCGAGAAACTATACTTCGGTCGCCGAAAGGAGAGATTTTCGTGCATTGACCCTACGCTACGTGTGCAGATGTGTTGCTGTCACGCTCGCTCGCTGTGCCTGTGCGAGCGTGACGGCAACATAATTGCGCGCGTGCGACAGGGATGCGTAGCGTAGGGTCGATGCACGAAGATCTCTCCTTTCGGCGACTGTAGTTTATCTGGTAGATTTGTCTCGAGACTCGTCTGAAAAAACACCTAAAATACATGTTAAATATCCATTAATTCGTTGCGTGGACGCATTTTTGACTTGACCGGTGGCATTTACGTCACGACCCCCCCATTGTCCAGCGTACCATTTTTGCCAGTGCAAATTTAGCGTTCGACAGGTGCAAGATGTCGGACGAGATGGAGAAGTTCATCGCCAATCCATCAATAATATATGTAGATAGGTAAATGAATATTGCTATCATTAAAATTTTATTTTAGTCAACAAGCAGTTAGTACACGCATGCGATGAGACTAGAATGAAACTAACTCAGATAGAAGGAAAAAAGGCCACATTTGGACACTCCACTTTTGAGAATGTTCTAAAGTTTTCACGACAACTCAGAATCTTCTGGTTTGGGTCTTCTGGGGAATTATTATACCGTGATATTACGACCTTTCTGGCCGACGTTAACATACCACTGACAACGTTCTCACCCTGCTTTCGACACGGTATTGCAAGCCAATACTTAACCACGACACCAACACTCACAATAACACATCAGCCCTGACGATGGACCCTGCAATGGGATCCGAAACGTCGGCCAGAAAGGTCGTAATAACACGGTGTAATACCCCAGAAAACCCAAACCAGAAGACTCCACTTTTGCTTCAGCTACATTTACACATGTCCTTATGCAAGCTCTACGGTCGTTGGAGATCTTAACAGGGCTATCCTCCAATATTTCTGAATGTGCCGGGTCTTTTGCGGACGCCGCTGCCTTCAGCACTCGCCTCAGGTATTTCCTCGTCGATGAGCATATCCTACCACGGCTCAGCCAGCAGTACATCAACATTTAATTTGTTTATTCTATCGAACGAAGATCTTCCACACGCGCATTAGCGACCGCATTCAGTCTACTTTCATAACAAGGAGTACATTTAAGTGTCAAAGCGACATGCGCTGAGATACTTGTAATAGTACAACAGGCAGTCTGGCCGCATGTACAGTTCTCAGAGTATCGTAGACCCTAAGGAATAGGAAAAAAACGAGCGAGCCTTACAGTAGTCGCATGTGATGTGTAACATTAGACATCTCACAATTAAACATATCAATTGACCTGCAACAGAAATTAACAGCAAAATTTAAAAAAGCTAATGCCTATATATTTATTAATTAGTAAATACAAGTAAAGAAAATGTATGTGCATTTATTTATTATTGAATTTTGCCGCACTAGGTAGGTACCGTATATCTACATACACATTTTTATTTAGAAATGTGTTTGGTCAATTATAAGTTTTTATTTATTTTCGTAGATGTTGGTAGTGTTCCGCCATAAATATTGTATGAAAAATTGAATAAATATTAAAAAATAATCACATAAATCACATAAAATTTGAGAAAGTAAATCATTAAGGGTAGTTATTGTTTAAATTAATGTAAAAAAAATATTTATCGGATAGTTTCGAAGATATAAGTCAAAATATATCAGTTACAACATCCACACGCTTGACACCAGCCGCGCAGCATGTATCCAAAATCAGAAGCGTTGGCTGTTGGAAGTGTGCGTCTTCGCTGTGATGGCACTTGCTGGACATTGATTTGTTTATAAACGATGATTTTTTTGCGATGGTTAAATGAAACCGCGCGCGTCCTATTTCGTGTTTCGCATTTCCGTCTATTTTCACGAAATCACTGCCACATATCGCAGAAATGTGAAAGGAAAGATGTCACACATAAAAAAAGTGTTTTTTCCGGAACCACGCGAAGCTGCAAAAACACTCCACAATGATGATCACCGCAGCAGGAGAAGTAGGACACGAGGAGCCGCCCTCAAAGGCCATCACCACATCCATCCAATCAAGGCGGCAGTCAAAGAAACTCCGAGACCGAGGCGCGCCCGTCTCTTACCAAAATCTATACTTAGCCGCGGCCACATCATGAAATTCATAACGCCTCTTACCATATAGAGATATCGGGAGGTATAGAGTGTGGGGTCTATGGGGTGCCATTCAACAACGATGTAAGGACTGCACCGGACTAGGATTCGATTGTTAAACGACAGTTTTATTATCCATCCTGTACGAACGAACCTTACGGTAATCGCATATGATGTATAACATTTGACATCTCACAATTAAAAAGTAACCCAAAAAAAACAAGTTTTTATTATTCTCCCTTTCTTTGTAAAATATAACAACAATTAAAGACGAATTAAAAAACATAACATAACACTAAACTTACAGTAATTTAATATATTTCTAAAATGTCAGATGTTTTGAGACAACTTAAGACATAAGACACTTCATGCTTTGAAGATTAAATTCTAAAAACATTTTTCAGTCAATTTAGATTTTCGACATTCGTAGTGAAGTACCTATTATGTATACCGACGGAGTAATTCAAATATAGAAAATATTCCGCGAGGTTATCGGGCCGCCATTGCTAATCAAAATTTTCTAATGATTCCAATTTGAAAAAACCAATAAAATTTCTAAAAATCCGAAATTATACTATAATTATTGATTTTTTTAACGAAAATTTGTTAGATCTTCTTGATCGTCGCCACGAGTCTACTTGCCAAGTTTCAACTCGATTGGATCACAGGAAAAGGGTCAAAAATCGATCCAAAGTTTTTGTTGACGGCAAGCCGGCAAGCAAGCAGTTATTATAAAGGGAGTAAAAAAAACGAGCGAGCCTTACAGTAGTCGCATATGATGTGTAACATTTGACATCTCACAATTAAAAATATCAAATGAGCAGCGACAGAAATAAACATATAATTGAAAACGCTAATAAAACCTATATATTTAATATTGAATTTTGCCGGACTAGGTAGATACAGTATACCTACATACGAATTTTTATTTAGAAATGTGTTTGGCCAATTATATGTCTTTATTTATTTTCGTAGATGGTAGTAGTGTGCAGCTATACATGTTGTGTAAAATCTTTGAATAAATATTTAAAAATAATTACATAAATTACGTAAAATTTGAGAATGTAAATCATTAAGGGTAGTTATTGTTACATTTTTTTATTTTTTTTTAAATAGAGATGTGATCACGGAATACGTGTCACATCAATATTCTTACTATTTTCAAACTAAGCTAAACGCTTGTGCTATGAAAATAGGAATAACTTGCTAGTCTGGAGTGAGGTTCGAACCCGCGACCTTTGGATCACGAGGCGAGTGTCCTAACCACAAGACCAACAAGCTACATTAATTTAAAAAAAAGTATTTATTGGATAGTTTCGAAGATATAAGCCTAAATATATCAAAGTTACAACATCCACACGCTTAACACCAGACGCGCAACATATATACAAAATCAAAAGCATTGGCTTCCAAACATTTCTTCTTTCAAATTTTTCAATAAATTTAAATATAAATTGTCGAGTTCTTACTCGCATAAAATAATAAAGAAAACACCATTTTTTATTTAATTAATAAACAAATATGTACATAATATAAAAACAATTTTAATTTTGAAGACATTTTAATTATATACTGCATTGCCAAATCGTTTGATAAATATTTTGGAGGAAACAGCTGTATATTTATTATGTTCTGAATATTATAATATTTACAATATATTTATCATTAACGCATTATTTATTTTTATTTTACCATAAAAAATGTCGGAAGGACCTGATTTATCTGTTTGTATAAGCCACCCTTAGCAGTCTCAAGTAACCCCAATATGCGCCGTTATAAGATGGCGCCCGTCATTGGTAAAACCACCACGGAGCATCAATACATGGTAGCATTTCGATTCCTCCCATTTATTCTACTATCCTCGGGGTAAATAGATCAAAGCCGAGAATATGAAGTAAAGGGGGAGGTCTTTTTTTATTCTTCCCTTTTCGATTTTTTTTATTATACGCGACGCTTATTGAACGATGGCCCGCGGGGTAGCGCCAGGGAGGGTGGGAGGGGGACCGGGGTTACAATTTGGCCAAGAATAAGGGTGCAATCATACGTTCATATTCGTGTCTCAGTTTCGTGTACTAGCTTCGTGCGCCATTCTTGTAAAATCGTTACACAAATATTACTTTTCAAATATCAATATTTTTCACGAATTAGTCTCAACACGATTTTATAGTGATTACATTTTTATATTTTAATATACTGTCACGGACGGTATTCTAATCGGTGAAACACTAACCATTATTTGAGATTTGAATCTGATTATATCGACATCGGTATTATACATCAGTTATCGATCATCGATACAATCAGATACAAATCTCAAATAACTATACCATGTGTAACCGGTTAAAATAACGGTTTGACCATCACTAGTCGCGGGTTCGTGGATGTGGGAGGCAACGCTCAAAATTTAATTACTACACACGAATTCAATCGGAGCACTTTTCTTTAATTCAAAATAATTTCGTAATTCGCGCTAATTGTCACTCCTGAATATTCCAAAAACACGTAAGTAAGTACTTTTCTATTTTATGTTACTTTTGTTTATCACTTGTTTAAGGTCAATTTAAAAACGCTAATTTCTGTGACTTCGTCTCGCTTGTCAAAACAACAACGCACACTGTCCGCGCAGCGGCCCTGTCTCTCTATTATATAGACAATGTCGTTCCGCGATGTTTCTACAACTTATACTTAGCATACCCGAACTAAATAATTACTTAGACTTGCAATATGCCAGTAGAATTGAGTACAGTTTAATAGACTAAATTTTTATTTATTTTTTGTTCTTAAATAAGTATCATTATGATTTTGCTTTTACTTACTATTCTTTATTCTTAACGTATTATTATTATGTTAAAGGTTTTAAATTATAACTGTTTGCTTTTATATTAATCACTGTTTACATATATTTATTTAAAGCGTTTTAATGATGGTTAATTTCTACTGAATATGTTTAATTTCTATTAAATTTTTAAAACGTGTTTTATGTTTAGGTAAAAATTCATGTAACTTTATATACACTGTAAAAGCCTACTAGAGTGTCAATAAATAAATAAATAAAAATAATCTAGTAGATTACTCCAGACCGTTGTAGTAATTTCCAATTACTGTAAAGGTGGAGAGACTTGTAAAATTCTCGATTACGTGCAGTTCTTTCTGCTTCTAGCGTCTCGTGACAATGTCTACACATTGTCAACAGATCGTTAATAACCGCAATATATATTCTGAATGTTGGTCTAAAATTAGATTATTTGGATTAATAAGAAATAACTAGAGCATGGAAAAGTAATCAAAATATTATAAAAACCCAACTCAATTGAATCGGGTATTACATCCAATACCCAGTTCAATATAACCAACGGTAAATATTTTTCGATATTTAATATAATTTTCTCATGGCTTTTCATCATACATATTTTTATATTTGCACAGTAAGGTACTAGATTTTTATGATTAATTTTTACAAATATTTTTTTTTTATAATTGAATTTGCAAATACGAGGTAACAATTGCTAAGGTAATAAATAGTTTGATATTTTTTTATATCCTTGACGAAGAAAACGATTTTTTTCAAAATCAGTTACTTAAATATATTAAAATTGGTTTCATAAATAGAGTTAATAATAATTTTGTAAATATTAAAAAACACTTTAAACATAATTTTGTTAAGGCGCTCACCTGATGCAATGACAGTGAAATTCAGAAAGGTATCAAATAAAAAATATTTTGAGTTAGTCCAAATTTTTCAGAACAAAGTACTGGATTTTATCTCGGGTACATCACTAATCAATATATATTATATACATATGTCTCATAGAGACGAAATTATATTTTTTATGGGAAAAGAGGTACGGAAGTCTTTGGGTTCATGGGGCTAACGACCTATCTTACGGCTGGCTTAAGTGATAACTTTACACAATGTAACGTTCACCATTTCCACCCATGATAGAATACCACATCTATTAAATTTATCTAAGTTGTATAAATTTAAGTTTTACAACCCGTTTCATATGTATGTTGTAATTATCATCATCAAAAGCTTTACATCCACCTTAATTAAACAATTTATGTTTAAAAAATGAATCTGTGTTATTATAAATAACCAGGTCCTTTTTACAAATAGTTATCTTTTAAATTTGTTTTCATGTTAGTAGTTAATTCATTATTATTTATTTTCATATATAATTTTTTTTATTTTCATTGTCTATACTTTTATTTTATAATTTAATTTATTAGTATACAATTGTATCCTGACGAAGGGTCTGTGGGCTCTGAAACATGTTGATATTTTTTAATACAAAAGTGGTAACACAAAGTTTATTTTTATTATATTAATGTTACCACAAAATAATGTTGCACATTTTGAAGAAAAAAGAAATATTTATTAGATCCCATATATTATAAATACGTATTTGTTTGTAAAACGAAACAAAATACATGTTTTAATCAATTAATAAATTACCAAACCAAACCGATAAATTGATGTTTTAGAACTCAAATTGCTCCACTTTTGGGCTTAAAGAACTGTGTGGACAGATTTTCCGAGAGTTCGTCAGAGTATGGGTCTCCCGCTGGGAGACGTTAAGAAGACCGGCTGCTGGGGAGAGCTGAGAGAGTAATCTCTATGACGCTCTCCTGTGGCTTGCTGTGACCTGGACAGAGTGAATTTCTACTGGTCCATGGTCGCGGTAGCGAGACCAAATATATCTGTGACGTCCTTTCTCCCCTTCTGGGAGTGGCTGTGAATTCTATATATATATATAATATACTTATTATATATATAATATATATAATAATAAACTTTACTGCTTCTCTGTCGGGCTATCGAGTAGCACGTACACGCATTAAACTATATCAAGGTATCGTTTTCTTTTTATTTATTAGATTGTTGATGATTTATGATTATATTATTCTTTATAATAAATAAACTCGAAACCTAACGGATGCAGAAAGGGATGGAAAGTCGACTTTTGGTTTCTAACATTTCTAAATTATCTTACCGAAGGATACTTATACTTTATATATTGAAGAAAATACATTTTTACTGTGAAGTTGCATGTCAGAACAGAGTTCTGTGCTATTTAAGCAAATTTATGAATCAATTATAAAAATAAATATTATATTATTATTTAAAAGTTGATGCTGATATTGGAATAATATGTGAATCAATTAATAAAACGGGACTACATATAAGGTCGAAAAATTGACGTCAATGTACTAGGTTGCTGTGGTGAAACTGGATAACGCGCCACTCCCGGATAGTGTGGAGTTCCGTGGTTCGAATCTCGGTAGCAGCTAAAATATTTTTTCGTTGATTTGATTTTTCTGTCTGTCTTTTTTTAATTGATTCATAAATTAGCTCGAAAATAAGCTGACTCCAGGTGGTCTAAGTCGGGGCCTGTACCGAGCTGTTGCGCCACTGATGATGGACTCGGCACAGCGTTCGAAGAAACCGCATCGTTTATTGCACACGCCCGGCGACGTTGGCCACTGCCCAAAATTGGAGCCACTTGCGGCTTAACGTTCAAGCTAATCGTGGATTAGAAGCACTTGCATCCAGTGATTAGGCAGGAAGATAGATGATGCGCTGCACTTACCGAATGGTGCGAGTACCGTACCATAGTCAGGTCACAGAGGGCACCACCCTGCACAAGAGAGGGTCCTCAGGGGATGGGGCGTGCATTACCGGTTTTCGTTAAACCGGTTTATCGGTAAATATTACCGGTAGAAAAATTACCGGTAATTATCAAATAAAATAATTTCGCTGTCGGTCTGTCTGTCCGTAACTGTATGCATTGTCATTCGAATTCACGGCCAATAAAACGAAATTACACGGATGGAAGTGGGGCGCGAACCTGGGACGCGCAAGCGGCAGGCGGCGCCCCACGCACATCGCTACCACCGCCTCTCCGCGGACCGTTGAAATAGGCAAAGGCGAGAACCAT